>PVKA01016774.1:0-31933 GCA_004027165.1 Ctenomys sociabilis | reverse complement strand
GCCACACCCCACACTGGGAGCAGGCATCCTGGCCCTCCTTGCTGTCTTGTTCCTCCCTTTGGTGTGACCCAGCATGAGGGGGACTCCAGGGCACCTGAAGAAGCAAGGAAAGCAGGTGGTGCCAGTGTGTGTGTGCACCCCCACAATTCCCGGTTGCCCCATCACACATAGGCACGCCATTCATTGACACAAATATCCTTTCACTCTTCCACACACACTGCATACACACCTCTTCCCACACCCTTTCGTGGGTACCAACACATCCACACGCAATTTGCAGGCACATGCATGCATTTCCATAAATGCACACAGCTGCCACGCACACTTTCAGGGGTCATTTATGGGGACCAGGCACAGAGACAAACCCTTCTTCCCCGAGGGCACCTGACATCCACGCGCAGACGTCAACATTCATTCACGTGACCCTTCAGGAGTGACCCAGAAGCAGGGATCTGGCCCAGTATCATTGGTGTACAACAGAGGAAACTGAGACTCAGCAGCCGGCGAAGAGATAGACCTTTCCCAGCCTTAGCGGCAGAATCTGGCCCATTTCTAAATGCAAGACTTGGAGAAGTCGTCCCCCCCCCCCACCAGGCCTCAGTTCCCTGCTATTTAAGCTCAAAAATAAGGGGAATCAAGTCCAAGGGACTACGTCTTCAGACCTCGCCCTGCACACCCACACGCACGCGCACGGCGGGCACGGCCGCGCTTCCACCCTGGTAACAATGACTCCCCCCAACCCCTATGTTCGCGTAAGCCCTTATAGACAAGAAGGTCCCGGGGGAGCTCTGGAAAGCCCACATTCTCCCCCGTGCGTCCATAGGGGGTAACGCCTTCCCCTCCTCCCACCTTCAGCAACGCTTCTGTGGCTTTATCAATTGGAATGTTCAGGTTTGAGACACAGCGGCGTCAGGTGCGCTGCGAACCATCGGGTCCCACAGTGTGGCGCCCGGGACCCGGGCCGCCCTCTGCCGGCAGATCTGGGACCTGCGCGCTGGGAGGTGGCTGAGTACGTGACCCTCGGACCTGACCCCGAAAATCCGCGTGGTGAACCTCCCGCCTGCAGCAGATCTTGGTTCTGCGACTGGAGAAGCCTGGGAACCGTGCATAGGACTGGAACAGAGACTGGGGGGGGGGGCAGCTGGCAGAGGAAGCGTGGAGCTGCAAGGCCTTGTACCCCTTGCCTCTCCAGTCTCTAGGCGCTCCCTAGTCCTCCAGCTCCCGGCTCCACAGAGAGCCAACCCTCTGGGGTGTGCAGAGGGCACGAGAGAGGGTGGATATTCCCGGGGTCGGGCAGCAGGGTGCGGCAAACCCTACATGATGTCGTCCACATTGCCATTCATTAAGCAGTCAAAATTAACCACGGAAAAGCCCCAAAAGGCTCAAGAACCTTCCTCCCCTCCATCCCAGGCCCATCCAGGGAGGTATCCCAGGAGTTCCTGGAAGGCTGTCTTCAGGAGCACTGGGGTGAACGGGAGCCATTCCACCCTTCTGTCCTGGAGGGCAGCTGCAGGCTGAGCTAAGCAGTTTGTAGAGTCAGGCGACCCGGCCCTGCCAGACAAGACAGTGCCACGAAGACCCTCCCCAACCCCCAGATGCACTAGGTCGTGACCAGGCCTCATGGGAGACCAAAGACCAGCAGCTCTGCGATGAAGACAAGTGGACAGCCAGGTCCGCCAGGTCCTTGCAGGTGATGAGGTGAGGTGGGGACCTCAGGTCCCTCTCCAGTCATGCTTTAGTGACAAATCTGATGACCAAGAGGGAGGAGGGACAGGAGAACTTGGGTCTCAGGTTCTGGTTGCTCTCAACACAGCACTCTTGGCCTTGCACATGTGGTTCCCAGCCTAGGCTCTGCCCAGCTCCTGTCTCACCTTGGTACTTTTCCAGGGTTGATCTGAGCTGGACCCTGGGCCCTACAGCCCCTATCCTGGCTTCCCAGATCCATACCAAGTAGCAACTATGGACAAAGAAATTCCAAGGCTATTTGTCCTTCAGAGGATGACAGATGCTAGGTAGAGTGATGGGTTTGAGCTCAAGCTGTGGTATATTCAGGCTGCTATCATCCCTGAGGACCTCTTTCAATTTCAGCCTTTGTCCAAAGACTGCTGGCTGCCCCAAGTGGGTAAAGTAACCCACCCTGAAGCCACTCAAGACTTTTTTTTAGCCTTTTGAGGAGCTGAGTTGGAGCTCAAAGGACAAAGAGGTGTGTAACAGCGGTGCTGAAGGAAGAGTGAGGTGGAATGTAGGCATCACTCCTGCCATGCTCGGAACCCAGCTGTGGTGGCCAGGCTGATACCTGGGGAGGTCATGTAGGAGCCTTCTTGTGCAGGTCCCCCAGGACCTTCCCCAAAGCAGCCAGCTATCCCCAGGTCATGGATTCATGAGACAGCACACCCATCCACACCATCAAAACACTCCACATGAACAGATTCAAGTTCCAGATCTTCTCCAAATAAGATCAGCAAAGCATCACCTGGGGAAGCTCAAAATTTAGCCTTCAAGGTGAAGCAGTAGTGCAGGTTTTGAGAAGGGATTCTGGAGTGCCCTCTGCTGGAGGGAACTCCTAGAATGGCCCTTCTGGACATGCCAGGTGGCCAGATCCCAATGTCCTTGTTGCAAGCCAGATTGAAGCACTAAAAGAGCCTGTAGGGGCTGGGTGGCCTAGGAGCCCCTAGATGGAAAGAACTGGGTTCCCTGAACCCAGGGAATTCATATCTGGAGAGATAGGAGACACCTTAATTTGAAACCATTCCCACTTTTCCAGAGGTCACTCTGTTCTCAGAGTCTGCCTACAGGCAAAAGGCTTACTTTATCAAATGCCTCCTACACAGAAAGGAACAAGATCTTGGGGGCTTTCCCCCCTCAGAATAATCCCCTAATAAAACTGCTGTGTTTGAGATAAAATCCAGCAGGGTCAACCTCCTTTTCTTGGCCACAATAGGGCCAGATGTATGGGCTGTGGGCTAGGAGGAGTTGGGGACTCAGAGACACCCAGTTTCAGTCAACAAACTACAGTCTGGGGTCCCTGAGGCTGACCTCATAGCTGTCTGGGGTTCTGGAACTCTCCTCCAGTTCTCACGAAAGGCTTCATGCAGGCTCCTTGGATGAGGGCTGTGCATCCTTTCGCAGGAGCATAGATCTCCAAGGTCCTTCTCTCTCTCTTTTTTGGTGGAAGCAGGGGTTGAACTCAGGCCCTTACGCTTGCCAGGTAAGCACTTACTCTACTGAACCATCTCCCCCAGCCCCTCCAAGGTCCTTCTCAATGGTTGAGAAGAGTCTGGGGGCTAGAGGTACAGAAATCCTCTGATTTCAGGATAAAACAATATGCTAGGAAACCCCATATGTGGCCAATTTTCCAATCATTCTGGATCCCTCAACCCCATATGCCTACCACCAGGAGCCACACAAGGGCGGATGACACAGACAGGCTTTTGACAGCGGCTCTAGGCTTCTGTTTGTACAACACAGACTAAAATTAGTGGAGCTGAATGAAGACGGAGCCATTTTTCAAAGTTCGATTAACGAAATCTCCACACTTAGCACTTTCGTTCTCAGAGCTGTCTGCAGCTATATGAAGATCCAGAAAATCTTGTTAGGGCAAATTACAACAGGGAACAGAGTCCCGGGGACAGGTGCCTGTGTGCACAGAAAGCAGAAATTCTGGCTGAATTGTGTGATATGGAAAAGAAGTGGGGTCTTGGGACCCAAACATCATGGCTTCGGCTTCTATAGGTTGACTGTTGGGCCTTTGTGTGGACCTCTAAATCTATACTTCTTTATCTCACTTTTATAACCTCTATGTCGCTGTCACAGGTGGGCAGGCCACACCTGCCTGACTCTGGCATTCAAAGATGCTGTTCGGCCCAGCCGGGTTCCTGGAAGGCCACTTTTCCTTGGACTGGCAGGGGCGCAAATTGAGTTATCTGAATGCTTATGTTCTCCATCCCAAGTTCCCAAGACCAAAGAGCCAGATCCAAATGTGAGGCCCAAGTGGAGAAAGTAGAAAGACAAGGGTGCCGTTGGCCATGTACTTGGTCAGCGCTGATAGGTGCCACGGAAACCTCAGACCGTTGTTTCCATTATTGTGCCCCCTATTTTGGGGAGCCACAGACGCACCATCTCCTGAGGCTTCTGATGTCAAAAAGCAGGACAAAGCTTCCCGATGGCCCTGCATTCCCTGAGCTGACTTTTCCTATCAATGGAAGAGACACAGGCTATTGACCCAGTGGCCTCCTCCTCTCTGTCTATTATGGAAGCTCAATCACGCACTTACAGAAAGAAAAGCAAGTTTATCTTAGCCTGGAGGAGCCTCACATGTGGTGTGTGTGTGTGTGTGTGTGTGTGTGTGTGTGTGTGTGTGTGTGTGTTCAAGGGTGGGGAAAATTCTGCATCCAGGACTGTGCAGATGGGTTGAGGACAGACACTTTCAGAAAAGGGCCAATTTCCCTTTCACAATGAGCGCTAAGTACCTGATAAATGGAGCTGGTGTTTATTCATGAGCAGGTACTTTGGAGCTGGCGTTTAGAACAGCCGCCGGCTCCGCCCAGCCAAGGTACTTAAACTGGGCAGGTGCATCGTGGCCTCAACGCACAAAGCCCGCAGCCGCGAGGCGAGGGGAGGGGGCGCGACGCACCGCGCGCGGCCCGAGGGCGCGCAGCGTGCAGGCACCTTGGCCCTTTGTTCCTGGCTGAGGCCAAGGCCTCTTCTACTAGGGGAGCCCGGGAAATCCTCCCCTCTAATTACCAGGAATTTCCCTTCGTCCCTCCTCGGGGAGCCCAGCAGTAGAGCTCTGAGTCTGGCCGACGCGGAGGCTCGGGAGACCGGGCTCCGCGTTTACAGAAATGCGGCTTGCGAGCCGGCTGGTGCTAACCAGCCACGGCACTAACCCAACAACTAACGAGGAACCCGAGCCCGGGCCTGGGAACCGTGCGGGCACGGCGCTCCGGTCGCCCCCGCCGCCCAGGCGCCACCTCTGGCGGTGCGGACAACCTCGGGCTTTCAGGTTTTGTTTCAACTCCAAGGGGAGAAAATTGGATACAGTTTCCTGGCGCCGAGGTCGTGGGACAGACGCGATCTCGCTCACAGAAGGGCTCCGGAATCCCTAAGAGCTGCCCGTTTCGGCGCACGCGGAGAGCGCGGAGCGAACGCCAGACGGGGGGTGGGGGAGGTGGAGGGACAGAGAACAGTGTCCTCTGCGCTTTGGGACGCGGAGCACCTGTGAGGAGCCCCGAGGCTTGGGGAGATCTGAGTCCGACAAACCCCATGGAGCCCCGAAGCTTCCCTGTAGGTAACCTCCAGAGGTCTGAAACACGCAGGCGCGCACCCCGCTGGGGCCTCCCGATAGCTTCTTCTTCTTCTTTTTTAATGCTTTGTTTTTAATCGTTTTGAAAAACTGAACAAGATGATTTACCTCCAGTACACAAAAACCAGAGAGGGATCTGGGTTTCAAACAAGATGAGTTTCCCTTGGGGAGAAAATGCTAGAAAACAAGGGGCAGGGAGCTCTTGTTATCCACCACGAAGAACGAAGAACGGGGTAGCTCTCCTTTCTGTGCAGATTGACCAGAAAACTGCAGGGACTTCCTTATAGGTATTATGAAAACCGTAGGGTTAGAATAAATTTTAGAGAAACGATCATTCTGATTCCCGGGGAAATGCGACATCCTGGAAGTGGGTGAAACTGGAAGAGGTATCTCAAAGATTCGTGGAGGAGGAGGTGGAGGGCGCCTGTGTCCACCACGTAGGCTGCACCATGCGGTGCGGTCGGTTGAGACACCCGGCGGCCACCATTAAGAAAGCAGGGTCCAAGAAAAGCAAGACTTCCCCTCATGTCTCCTGCCAGGACCCAAGTTGGACGTGTGTGTGTGTGTGTGTGTGTGTGTGTGTGAGTGTGTGTGTGTGTATGTGTGTGTGTGGTGTGTGAAAGGTTCTATCTGGTTACTACCTGCAGCCCCTGTGCCAAAGACGCAGGGTGTCAGGGGGAACAGGGGGCTGCAGCATTGACTCGCCAGCTGCTGCGGTGGGGATCCGGTGGGCTCTCTGCGCGCCACTGAATTGCCAAGACCGCCTTCTCGCGCGAGGGCCTCGGATGAAGGTTGTGTGACTGAGGATGGGACAGGGCAGCTCAAGTCCCTATGCTCAAAAGGTAAAATAGCCTGGACAGTTGGGCCCAGCGAGCGAACTGCATGCATCTCTGGCTTGGGGAGCATAGAACACGGCCACCAGGGTCCTGGCTGCAAAACGACGGCCCTGCGGGCCCCAAATTTAGGCAGGAAGTGGAAGATAGATTGGAACAAGTTGGGGGAGGGGGTAGAGTCCTGTGGAAAACAGTCTTTACATTTTCCAGTTGTGATCCGGAGGAGGCCACCTATACCTATCAATGCTCAGCGCTGATTTTCTTTGCATTATAGATTTAGATTAAATGCCGGCAAGTTCTAGAGGACCGGAGGTGCCTGGACAGGACTATGCCTGGACATAGTCTTTGCTCCTCTGTGTCGGCTTCCTATTCCCTACTTTTAATTTTATTTCTGTGTTTTATAAAGCCATTTGGGGAGCTGGGGAGATAGCTCAGTAGAATAAGCTAGGCAAGCTCAAGAGCCTGAGTTCAACTCCCAGTTCATGGGGGGGGGGACCATTTGGGCAAATTAACTTGCAGCCTATGTGGACATTCCAAGCTCCTAGTTTATCTTTCTCTGGCGAATGCCCCTTGACCTAGGGTCCCTCTCAGGCTGGTAGTTAGGCCATGAGACTTGCCAGGCTGGGGCCCTGGCCAGGATTGGCTCTGCAGATCTGACCTAATGCCCCGATGCTTAGGTTCACCAGGAGACGCTCCTTTTACCCAGGAACAGTCAGATCTGTCTTTGGTGTGGGCTGGACAGAAATCCAAAGTACTTTTATAACCCCAGCTATTATATCACCAATGCTACATTCAGCTGGTTGGTCCTAGACCTTCTATCTCCATCAGGAAATGTTGGAAAGCTTTCATTAATCTGGCATGCTCCAATGCCAGCACAGAGACTGCTGGGGAAAGTGCTATGGCTGTTGAATTCTAGCTGAAGCCACCAGATTAGAAGACAGACTTCTTGACCTGCTGGGCTTGAGGTGTGCTGTCCCACCAAGCTCTCTCCTCAGGGCAGTGTATGCCTCCCAGGGGACCACTGAGCCACCCCTTCTGCTGGATCCTGTGTGGGGGAAGCAGAAAAAGCCACTCCTGTCTGCCACCCACTCCCATCCTCCATCTGGATTTCAGATGAAAGGACCGTGTGTCTCTAGCCCAGGATCCAGTAGGGCTGGGACAGAGTCAGCTTGGTCCTCCCCCACCTCGCCATTTGCAAAGCACCTTCATAACACAACACTTCCTGTACCCATCCCACCAGCCAGGCTTCTAGGGACAGTCAACTTCTGTATGGTCCAGGATGGAAAACTGAAGCTCAGAGAATTAACAAGAGTACCTGATGATTTTCCCTACACACATGGGGACATTCTGTTCCAAATCCGGGGTAATCCTTACAACCCCCCTACACTCAGATCCCGAGAGGAATGAAGGGCACCTTTCAGGGGGCCTTATAGGTAAATGTAGGGGCCTAGCTTAGTACCCAGAGGTGAAGGCATTCAACCTAATGTCGATGCTGCTGATTCCCATTCCTGTACAAGGCACATAGCAGGAGTGTGTGTGTGTGTGTGTGTGTGTATGTGTGTGTGTGTGTGTGTGTTGTGGTGTGTAACAAAGGTGACTTCCATGGCCTCCAACTTGGGGATATTAACAGTGCCTAAATGGAGAAAAGCTGGCAGGAAAGCATTTTCCACTGAGGGCACAACCAGGGAGTAGCCAGGGTTCTAGATGGGCAGCAAGGCACTCTAACTGGGCACTCGGTCATCCATTGCCCTCAAAGCCTTTAGAGGCTTTGTACAGGAGGCCAGTATAGGTGTCCTGCTCACCTGAGTCAGAGCAGTCAAAGGTGAAGGCAGCTGGGCCCCAGAACTCCCTAAGGAAGCAGCTTTTTGCCCCTGAGCGCTGGCTGACAGGGAGTGAGCTGCGCAGACAGGGAGACCCCAGCTTGTTTCTGGTGCCCACTTGCAAGATGGGCTTGGCCAAAGCCTTACCCTTCTTTCATTTCCTTGTCTGCCAAGTGATCAAGAGTTATTTTCTTTTTAAGCCTCCTTACACTGCCATTCAAGAAGTGTGGAAGAGAAACTCCTGAGGAGTTCTGGGGCACAGGCTTCACCTGGGAGGAGGAACAGTGTCTTTTCTGAAACTTGTCCTTGGAGAAGCAGCTGGATTGACAGATGGATTAGGTGCACAGACCCTGGAACCAGGCTGCAAGGGTTTAACTCTAACCCAGAGTTGCCACTTACTAGTTGTGTGATCCTGGACCATCTTGTCACTGCCTCAGTTTCCTCATCTCTAAAACAAATTAACAAGGTTACCCAAGCTGATACATGTGAAGCATTAGAATGCATGCCTGGAACAGAGTAATTCGCCAATATAATTTAATTTGCCCCAGACACTGGACAAGGCCTCATCCCTTCAAGCCCTCTGAATCCCACCTGGAAACTGACAGGCAAGAATCGAATGCCTTCATACTGCTTTCTGGCCTGGTACTTCGCAGGAAGAATCTTTGTGCCCGTCACTTATTCTTGCCCTGGTTATTAATTTTCTGATATGGAAAGAAACTGAGTCAGTCTTTTTTTTTTTTTTGTCTTTTTTTTTTTTTTTTTTGAGGCAGGGTCTCACTGTGCAGCTCAGGCTGGCCTTAAGCTCACTTTGCAGCTCAGACTGGTCTTGAACTCACAACAATCCTCCTGCCTCAGCCTCCAGAGTGCTGGGATTACAGGCCTGCGCCACCACGCCCGGCCTGAGTCAGTCTTTTCCTCCTTAAAAATAGCCACAAAGTCAGCTGTGCATCCCAGGCTGAGACAGTAAGACAGGGGAGGAGGCCAGCTGAACCATCCCGTGAGGGTGGCTGTCAGAGGCAGGTGGGTCCCACAGTGCAGAACAGTTGTCAGTTATCCTGCCCTGCCCTGCTCCTGCCGTATATGCGCACTTGTACACGCCTGCTCAAGGGTGGAGCTTCTGTTTTGTTTGATACTATATGCTCAATGCCTGAAGCATTGAGAAAGCACTGAAAAAACATTAATTCAAGGAAAGGTAGCAGACATATCCCACTGATCACATCTGCCTCAGTCTAGTCTCCCTCCCCCACCACCAGTGATTGAACTCAGGCCCTTACACTTGCCAGGGAAGTGCTTATTCTACTGAGTCTCCTCCCCGGCTCCTAGTCTTGATTTTTTTTTTTTTTTTATTGAGAGGTGCCTGGCAGGGTTTATGGCTAAGAAATAATATAGGAATATGCTGCCAGGCAGAGTGGCACGCCATATAATCCCAGATACTCAGGGTGTGCAGGCGAAAGGATTGAATGTTCAAGGCCAGCCTGGGCCACTTATCAAGACCTTGTCTCAAAAATAAAAAGGTATGGTGGCACACACCTATAATCTCAGTACTATGGGAGGTGGAGGCAGGAGGATCTCAAAGTCAAGCCCAGGTCGGGCAGGTTAGCAAGATTCAGTCTCAAAAAAACAAAAAGGGCTAGAAGTATGTCTCAGTGGTAGAGCACAAGGCTCTGGGTTTAATTCTTAGTCCAGCAAGAAAAGAAAAAGGAACATGCTTCAGAATTCTCTCCTTAAGAACATTGCTCTTGGGGGCCTGAGGAGATAGCCCAGTAGAATAAGCGCTTGCCTGGCAAATGCAGGGTCCTGAGTTCAATCACCAGTACCGCAAGAAAAAAAAAAAAAAAAAAAAAAAAAAGAATGTTGCTGTTGGGCTGGAGAAATAGTTAGTGGCATAAGTGCCTGCCTGGTAAGGGCAAGGTCCTGAGTCTGATTTGTGGTACAAAAAAAAAAAAAAAAGAATATTGCTGCTAATTTTCTTAATTATCACAGGGCTCTTCTTTCAACCCCACCTTCCACCCTTCCCAAATAGTTTAGAATTCAGGAGGGACAAGATTCCCAGGGTCTATATTTAAGACACTGGGGACCCATGTGACCTCCTGGGGATCGTGTTATCTTCCAGCAGACAGAGTGGTGGTCGCCACAGCTCTACCTTCTCACCCCCGACCTGGCCGTGTCTCCCCTACTACTTGCTTAAAGCATTTAAAGACCTAATTTGGTGAGATTTTCCTTTCTGAGAAGGGAGCGCATTGTTTTTGGAAATGGAAAGTGACAGTGATATTGTCTTTAATGGTGGTTGTGATTGATGGGGTTTCCAATGCCTGTAATCCCAGTTACTCTAAAGTTGAGGCAGGAATACTGAAATTTCAAGACCAACCTGAGCAATTCAGTGAGCCTGGTCTCAAAATTAAATTGTTAAAGGGGCCGGGAATGGAGCCTAGCACTCACTGGGTTCAATCTCTAGTAGCTACAGTGATGTCAAAATGATTGATATTAATGAAGGCTCTCCTTCATGGATACATTTATGATGTCTCAGGCACCCAGCCACATGCAGCATTCCTGTCGTTGTCACAACAAACTTAGGAGATTGATTTGTCATTCCAGCGATAAGGTAATGGGGATTTGGCAAAAGTTTCATGTTTGTAAGGGAGAGAGCTGGAATGAAATGTGACTGGGGAGAGGGAACCTTCAGGGATGGGACTAGTTTAGAACAAAGGTAGAATGTTGGCAATGTAACTGGCTTGTCTACACAGGGCTGCCTCAGTTCAAACTGAACCTAGACCTCATTCTGGCTGTGAGGTTCAAGGTACTTTATGTAACCCTGTCGCATCGACGTGCCTTTTCTTCAAAGGGGGCTAATAACAAGATCTATCTCTACGTGGGAGAACTTTGGGATTTATCATCAATAATAATTTATTGTTCTCCCACTTGACTGCTGAGTAGGGTTAATATTGCCCTTTTCAAACTGTGACTGCCCTAAATGCCCCTGTTTTATTCATCTGTGACTCGCAAGACTCTAGACAAGAGCTGGCTTGTCCAGGATGTTCCAGCCAGCCAAGGAGAAGGAGGTGAAA
Organism: Ctenomys sociabilis; assembly: GCA_004027165.1. Lineage (NCBI taxonomy): Eukaryota > Metazoa > Chordata > Mammalia > Rodentia > Ctenomyidae > Ctenomys > Ctenomys sociabilis. Next base: position 20,913 of record PVKA01016774.1, on the reverse strand, counting down.
GCTCAAGGTGGAAGTTCCCCAGAGGAAAAGGAAGAGTGTGAGCATCTTCTACAGATAGTTGTAACAAAAAGAAATTCAGAGTCTGAGGGGCTAGGGAAATGGCTCAGTGGAATAAGTGCTTCCCTGGCAAGTGCAAGGGCCTAAGTTCAATCTCTGGTTCTGACCAAAAAAAAAAAAAAAAAAAAAAAATTCAGAGCCCAGGTCCTGCACACCCAGTTTGAAGAGGAGAAGAGCTGTAGGGGCTCTGTTTTATCATTTATCTGGTAATAGTTTTAAAGCAATTTACATAGAATGTGCCTCCTTTCTCTTAAACAGAGCTCAGAAAACGAACATTTTCTACTTCCGAAGCAGATCTCATATGTGCTGGGCCAGAGGGAAGATGTCCCTGGGAGCTGGGTTCCTGTGTTAAGTCAATATTACAAGCAAAACAAACTCGATCCTTTAAAAATTTATGTTGCACCTGCTGCCCCTCAACAAGTCTCTCCCGGCATCTCCCGCCCCAGCCCCTGTAGTGCTAAGGATTAAACCCAGCCCCCCCCCCATGCTAGGCAACCGCGCTCCTCTCTGGCTATGCTGCTGCCCTGTCTGCTTTTTTATGATTTCATCCTGAAGTCATTTCATTTCTTGAGTGTCTACTACATACTTAGTGCTGCTGCCCCTCTGCTGAGAGTGTCCAGAAGGAAAGATGTGGGGAAATCTGAGCAGGTCTCCTGGAGGAGGATTGTGCTCTTCTAGACAGGAACTTCAGACCAGTGAAACTCCGGGAGACACCAGGAAGACGCAGAGGGGGAAGGAGCAGAGGCGGAGAACAGCTGAGGGGGAGAAAGGCCTTCTCTCTGCCCCCACCCTCCCATAATTTGATACTTCCAAGTTGTTACAATTTGATTTAGGAAACGAGCATCCTCAGTGTTACACCTGATGGTGACAAGCAGGAAAGGGGTCGAGTTTGGGCCACTCAGGAGCAGTCCCTCTGTCAGCTTGGCAGTTTTCTGGCTATTTGGGGTCCAAGTTAACACCTGTCCTCACACGGAATCTGGGACCCGGGCGGAACAAAGGTCCTGCTCGGCCAGTAGGTCACAGCCGACTGGGCCCCACCTCAGCCTGTACCATTTGACCCAGGATCTTAATTTAGGTGCCAGGGATAAGGGAGTTGGGGGCAGTGGGCACAGCTGATGTCCCCCTTACACCTCTCTTCTCCTCAAGAGGCTTCTATCTGGAGTTCCCTCCGCCTCAAACGGTAGAAAAGGCCACGACCGCCAGAGCTAGGAGAGATACGAAGTGAGACCAGGAGCCTACCCCAGGAAAGATGGGCATTCCTGACTCAGCCCTTGGGAAAGGGCTTCGCGGGTGCCTCGACCCTGGTACCCCCAGAGCTCCTGGGGCCGCAGTGCGCCCTCCTGAGGCCCAGCGCGGCGGCCTCGCCTCCCGGACACTCGCAGCCCCTGAGCCGCTCCTCCGGGTCGCCAGGTCCCGGGCGGAGGGCGGGGCACAAGGGGGCGCGGGCGAACCTCGCCGCGGGTCCTTACCTCAGCGCGGGCGTCCGTCCGACCAAGTGTAGTTTGCGGCTGGGACTGTGGGGCCGGGGAGGCTCCCACGGGCTCGGCTCGCGCCTCCCCCCGCCCCGAGCCCGCAGACCCTCCGGTGGTCCTGGGTGAGGTCGTCGGGACCAGGGGACCGGCGCCGCGCGGGCTGGAGGAGGCGGCTCCGGCGGGGCGCGGGGGCGGGGCGGGGGTGTCTGCGGCCCGGCCCGGGAGGGGACGTGGGAGCGGTTACAGCGGAGAACAAAGGCGGCCGGGAGGGCTCGGCGCCCCCGGGGCCTGGCCCTGAACTTGAACTTGTACTTGACACTTCGTCCGGAAGGTGGCGAAGAAGCCCGGTGGCGCTGGGCCGAGGCGTGCGGGTCCCCCTTGCGCACCGGGGACGGTGCCGGGCGCCCCCCCAGCCGCCTTTGGCGCGGGGGCCCCAGGTCCCCGCGTCCCTCGGAGCGAGCGTCAGGGTGCGCACGCGGTCCGGGTCCTGGCGTCGAAAAGCAGGCGGGGTCCGCGCCCCTCCTCGCCCCTCCCCGCCTCCACCCCTCTCCAGGCCGGGCCCCGCGGAGCGCGCCGCACCGGGCAAGCCAGGCCAGATTCTCTGCACGTCGTCGGCAGCCTCCATTCAGCCGCTAATTGAACGTTAATGGCAGGTGCGGATGAGGTCACCGGAGCTGGCTTTTCTCACACATTTTTCATGCAAATTCGCGAAACTCTAAACAAATTTGAATAAAAAGCTCTTTGTGCCGCACGCCCCCAGTCCTCTCCCTCCCGCCCGGGGTCCTGGCTCCTCCCGGTGCCCCGGGGCTCCAGCCTGCTGCCCCGCGGGGGGAGCAGGGCACCCCGGCGGCACCGCCCGCCAGTGGTCCCGGGCCGGCGGCTGCAGAGGCCGAAGGAAGGACGTGTCACCGGGGGCCGGGTCGGCAGATGGAGGCATCCGGTCGGAGGACACCGAGTTAGCATCATGGACCCGTGATGAGGCCTCACCCTCCTCTTACGACAGGAGTAAAGATAGTGTCATTGTGCCTGCCAGATGAAACTGTGATTTAAAACACAAACAAGCACTTACAACGCTGCCTGGCCCAAGGAAGTGTTCATTTATTGTCTGGGTTCCAAGATGGCTCAGTGGAATAAGTGCTTCCCTGGCAAGTACAAGGGCCCGAGTTCAATCCCCAGTTCCACAAAACAACCACAACAAAAAACATAATGTAAGCAAAGTGAAAAATTTGTTGGTTCCAAGGCTTTGTGAGAAGCCTGAAACGGACACAAGGCTGTGCTTCTGCACATGCATCAAAAAGCATGCCAAGGGCTTTCAGGAGATTCATGACCCCTGCTTCTGGTCATAGGGAGATCTGGAGTTCAAAGCAGTGTGGTTTGGTGTATTTCTTAGTCTCTCTGAGCCTGTTTCCTACTCTTAAGATTCAAGGAAAGGACTCTAATGGGGGTTTAAAGGGAGCTTGGGGGATGGGCCCCAATCCAGAACTTTCAGGACCCCTCTCCCTTGCTGGCTGCTGTGGCACCCCTCAGACACTTTCTGGGGTGAAGGGGGGCAAATGGTGCTCTGAGAGGCCTAGAAGCCTAGCACGCAAGGTATTTTTCTCTAAACACGGGCTGCTTATGCAGCTGCCTGCTTCCCAGCTCCCACCCTCAGTTGGATGTCACCTCTGAGGGGCTGCAGCAAATAGAGATGTCTCCCTGCTACTTCTGGTTCATTGCATGGTACGACTCTGGGGCATTCTTTTCCCTCAGATAGGCAGCTCTGGAAGCATCAGAGTCCAAATCTGCTGGAGGGAAATGGAGTGCACCCCTGCCTTGGGGAAGGCTCCACCCCTCACCTGCTGGAGCAAACCAAGGACACCTACCTAAGCAATGCCTGGGACAAGCCCTGGCCTGCATCCTAACCCAACTGACCTTAGCCTAGATCAAGGGGACAGTTTCCAAAGCCTTGTGAGACTTTTGACCTCATCCTTCCCATATATATCCCCCCATCCCTGTCACACCCCAAGACACCATGAGTTGTCTTTGCCAGTGAGTGAATCTCACTTTCCTCACTCAAGCCCACCCAGAAAAACTGACCAGAGACATGGAAGGCATGGCAAAAAAAAAAAAAAAAAAAAAAAAAAATTATTCATTGTCAGCTGAGGTAAAAAAAGGCAGAGGGTACACAGGAAGAAGTCTCCTCAGGAATGGGGTGGACCACCTACCCCATCCACAGGGACCCAGTGGCCTTGGAGGACTCCCATTCCTGCTTCTCCAGGCTCCATAACCTTCCCTATTAGGCCAGCTTTCAGAAGCTTTGGACCAAAGCCCCTTCCTGAGAAGTTCCTTCAGGTCAAGGCTCCCAAGGAAGAAGTGGGATCTATAGTGGTACAGGTAGCCAGCAGTTTGGAGGCTGGGTGGTGGCAGCAGCACTTAACAGTTACACTCACCAAAGGCCTTGGTCAGAATGCAGACTGGGTCTACCCTGGGAGAGAGATGGCCTGGGGACCCCAGCACAAGACTACTGGAAGTGACCTTGCAGGGAAGTTAGTGTCTGTGCTTGTAGGGCTGGCCAGAAGGGGATGCCACTCTGGGACCTCCTTAGAGTGACTCAAACAGGATCTCTTTGGTGTTAGGAGTCAATGAGAATTGGGCTTTGTTTGTTTCGACACAGGATTTCCCTATGCAGTTCAGGCTGGCCTCAAGCTCAATTGATCCTATTGCCTCAGCCTCCAGAGTGCTGCAGTTATAGGCATGCCCTACCATGCCCTGAGAGAACTGGTTTTGAATCTCAGTTCTGGCACTTTCTAGCTGAGTGACTTGGGGCTTTTAACTTAACTTTTGTGATACTGATATCTTTATTGATATGGTAAGTATATAATATAATAAATGTATCAGTGATACCCACACCAGGTAAAATTGAGGATTTACTGCATCAAAGCAAGTGACCTGGCCTCTGGTCCTCTACCTACAGTGGAAGCTCTTCATGCTTCTTTCTCCCTGGATGGCTGGCAGGCTTAAGGTTGACTCTAGCTGCTTCTTAGCCTGTAGGTTTCCTGTCCCTTTCCCTGCCCATCTCCCTTGCTGGCTGAGCAAGGGAGGCCTCTGAGAGGCCTAGAAGCCTAGCATCCAAGGTATTTTTCTCTAAACATGGGCTGCTTATGCAATAGGGCCTTCCACATCAGGCCCCCTGTCTGCCTGCTTCCCAGCTCTCACCCTCAGTTGGATGTCACCTCTGAGGGGCTGCAGCAAATAGAGATGTCTCCCTGCTACTTCTGGTTCGCTGCATGGTATGACTCTGGGGCATTCTTCTCCCTCAGACAGGCAGCTCTGGAGGCACCAGAGTCCAGGTCTGCTGGAGGGAAATTGAGTGTATCCCGACCTTCCCCAAGGCAGGGCCAGGCTCCACCCCTCACCTTCTGGAGCAAACCAAGGACACCTACCTAAGGAAACTCAGAGAAAGGAAGCCTGGCACTTGGTACGCTTTTGGTTAACAGTAGCAGCCATGATGGTGACAGGTGATGATTGGAAAGGCCAGTAATTCTGGGACACTTTTCCCCCATCACCACCACTGCTGGGGAGCACCCACTCCAAGTTGGTGGGCAGAAGTTAAGCCTAGTATATTAAATAGCTCCATGTTTCATGACAAACATGGATCCAGGCATGGTGGTACACACTTAGAATCCCAGCATGCTGGGGGACTAAGGCAGGAAGCCAAGTTCAAGGCCAGCTCGGGCAGCCTAGCAACTTAGTGAGAGCCAGTCTCAAATATAAAAAGGCTGAGAATGTAGGGATGTAACTCAGTATAAAGGCCATGGGTTCAGTCCTCAGTAGTGTGTGTGTACCCATGCATGCACGCACATGCATGAGCGCGCGCGCACACACACACACACATACAATCACTAACCTGGAAAAGTACGGTACAGAAGAGTACATCCGTACTTCCCAGAGGTAGCTGTCCAATAAATATTTTTAGAAACATCTCTCTATAGGCATACTTATGGCTTCTTGGTGGGGGCTTAGGGTTTGAACATGGAGTTTTCCCAAGCACCCTGATCTACACTCCCAGCACCCTGCCCCCACTCTTTTGAGACAAGGTCTCACTAAAACATTCAGTCTGGGTGTGAGTTTACAATCCTGCCTCAGCCTCCCAGAGCACTGCCATTACAGGAGCCTGACACCACAAATAGCTTTGGAGCAGTTGGGTCGGTTGGGTGCTGGGGATTGAACCTAGGGTTTCACGTCAGCCTGGATATAGAGACCCACTAGATTGACTTCTACAGCTGCACAGAGTAGTACTCCTGATATGAAAGGGCCCACTGGCTCATTTCCATTTCCTTACACTCCTGAAAAGAAATCCAAGGAACACCCTTCCACATAGTCTGTGAAGTTTTATAAATAAATGCACTGAAGAGTGCAATTTGTGATAAAGTATCTGTGCCCTTCATACTCCATTATTGCCACATTTCAGAAAATATTGTACAGTTTTCACTTCCCAACCAATAGTATTACAGAGAGTCTTAAAATATACACAGGATGAAAAAAGTAAATACACAGAATGGTACAGAAGGCATCAAAATTCTAGCCAGTGAAACAGAAGCACTGAAGGAGCCCATTCAGAAGGCCACTGTGCTAACCTGGTATATTTAAGGGTAATGCATAGTGGCTTCCTCCCCTCCAAGCCTGTGCAGTCTGGTAGCCCAAGGGTGCCCTGAGTCATAGAAGAGAGGGGCCTATGGGAGCCCCAAGAGTAGAGGGCAGGTCAGCGTGGTAGGATCCCGCCTGAATGGCTTCCTAAAGCCATTGTCTCTGGCTTGCCTGATTTCCTAGAGGGGATTTATTCAGAGGTCTGTGGGGAGGGTCTGCAGTACTCACCAAAGGCACCCAGGAATGTGTCACAGGAGAGAGAAAGACGAAGGGGGGAACCCATCCCTCAGAGAGACCGGACGTCAAGAACCCCTGACTAATGAATAGTGAGTCTGCCCTTGAACCTCTCACTGGGCTTCGCCATTCTCAGGCACAGAACAAGAGCCGAGACATGTCTGAGCCCAGCTGCACGGGGGCCGCAGCGGTTCATCTCAGACCCTTTGACAGGCTGGGCCTTTTCCCTGCATACCTCAGATCTGGCTCCCGGCTCCCCTGGCAACAGCGCAGCAGCCTGGCTCCTGAGCCCAGGCCCTGCCTGCTGAGACAAGAGGAGGGAGGAAGAGGAGCACCAAGGGGAGGACAACCGGGGAGAGGGAATTGTTAACTCCTAGCAGGCTGGAGCCCACTCTCCAGCAATTTCCCAGCATGCTGCTCGTATGCTTTGGGGTAGATATGAGGATGGTGAGAGAGCTTCCCTTTTCCAGATATACCAGGCCCAGAACAGGCAGAGTGGAAGGGGGTGGTAGAGGAGACACCAACAGGTCAAAGGCAAAGACCCCACACCAAGGTTTGGGATGCACTTCCTCAGGCTTCCTGCCAAGTCACAGTCAGGATTTCCTGGGCACCCCCATCCAGGTGCCCCACTACAGTGCCACAGGACAGTGGCTGAGTCTTCCTGTCGCCGTTGTGTTCTGCTCTTCACTTCCCCTTGTGAGGATCTCCCATGTCCAGGGCAGCCTTCTAATCCTGTGACCTTAGCAAGAGGCACAATTCTTCTGTCTCCATTTCCATAAAAGCTGAAAAAGAGGTTGTCCCATCACTTCCCTTCACAGAACAATCTAAAGATAAGAGAAATAACAGTGAGCAGCTTTGCACTCTGGGGACAAAGGTGTCCTATAAATCTCATTCAGGTATTATTAGGGCTGAAACTAGGTATTTCTGCTCCCCGGGGAAGGAGCTTTGCTAAGGTTGTCTCAGGATCTACCTGCAGGGCAGTCCTGAAACAGGAAGGCAGGAGGTTGAAAGTCAGGGGTGTCTGCCTATGGCCTTTGAGCTTCTAGGTTCAGCTGGGATTAGGAAATGAGAGAGAATGAATTGTTATCACTTCAAAGTCCCTTCCCTGCATTATGTCTGTGTCTCCACAGACATAATGTTTTGTTTTTTGGCAGAACCAGGGATTGAGTTCAGACCCTTGCACTTGCTAAGGAAGCACTTATTTTACTGAGCCATCTCTCTGGCCCGTGTCTCCAACTTTATAAGAAAGTTGGAACTAAGGAGAAGGATTTTTTTTTTTTTTTTTGGCTGGCTCAGGATGCCTTAAGAGGGTGTCTAGTAAGGCAAGTGAAGCAGGGGACCGAAGTGGGGTCCCCTGTGCCTGACTGTGTTTGCCAGAGCAGGCACTTAAACAACTGAACTAACCTGCAAGCACCCTGAAAGTTGGAACTAAGGAAACAGAGGACTAGAGAGATCAGGTTGGTGGCATAAGGTCACCCCAGTCATATAACAATCTCTTTGCCCATGTGCACCTGGCATCATGGCCATACTTATGGCTGCAGGTGTGGGAAAGAGGTGCTGGGCACCGCAGTGTTGTCCCATAGATGATTTCTCAGGGTTTGGAACTTTTGCATCTAAGGTCTTGGCCCAGGGAAAATTTCAAGTTCCCTGCAAACCCATCCTGGGCCACTTGCGCACTCAAAGATCAGAGTACATAGAATTGGAAGAGAAGGCAAAGGCACTGGGGCTGAAGGCTGGGAACAGACTAGCAGAGACATAGGATACCTGGCTCAAATCTTGCTCCAGGGAAGACCACTCCTCAGTCACATGCCACTTGCCAGCAGAGGTAGGTTTTCCCTTTTTGTAGCCTGTGGGTGAAAGTGCCTCACTGTCTTCCAAGACAGCTTGAAGGAGACAAGCTGGCTGAGTTTCCTATAAATCAGGAAGCTAGTGGATACTGACAGGTAACAAAGTGTAACAGGCAGGGAGAAAGAACTCTCACACTGTAAAAATGCAAGGGCTAAGAAGGCATAGTCTTATCCAGAGATCTTTTTCCAGGTCCAGAAAGAGAGATGGCTTCTCCCAAGACCACCAAGTAGGAAGATGGGCTTGGAGTTGAGTCTCTGAGTTCCAGGTGCATGCAGCTGTCTTCTCATGCCCTTTAGCAAGCCACAGGGGACTCAGAGATTTTACCTAACAGGCAAAGAGAACAGTCAAGAGAAAGAAACTACTGCTCACAAAGTGCGCATGTACCAGGGAAGTCTCTGAGAGCCTGGAGCTGGGACAGATGCTGCCTAGAGGTCAGATATGCTGCTCAAGGACAGACTATGGCCCCACAGCACCCTAACATCACTCTCATTGTCTGCAGGCACACAGTGGGAACCAACTGCCTCTCCTGGCTAATGAAGAAGCAGAGACATAAGGAGGTGGACGGGAATGCAGCCCAAGCCCACAAAGCTTCTGAGAAGGGACAGGCCGAGGGTGAGAACTCCAGGGCAGGCTCCTCCCCAGGGAGCAGGGCTACAGCCAGCGGGGAGCCTGGAGCTGAGAACTGCAGACCAGATCTGCTCTGAATACAAAGGAGGCCCCAGGATGCTACATCCTGGGACCTTGGTGGGAGTTGCCCTTGAGAGATGTCCAGGAGCCTGGTAACATTCAGAGGCCTGCTAGTTTGGGCTGGCTGCTATCCTGACTGGTCAGTACTCAAGCTGTAGTGGCAGTCAAATGTCTTCAACACCACTACTGCCCCCATCCCTGAAGTCACAGCTATACTGAATGACCTTGAACAATTCAACTCCTTTACAACTGTCCCATAGCTAAGGGAGAGAGGAAAACCAATTCTTTTTTTGTGTTTTCTGCATGCCTGATTCTCCTCAGAGTATCTCCAGAGGCAGAAGCTATTATTCCCACTTTATAGATGAGGGTGTAGAGTCTGATCTACTGCAGACATCCTGAGCTGGGCCCCCGCCCATAGCATGCATGCACTTTTCTCCCCCGTCTCCAGCTGAGGTCTGAGCCTAAGCTGCGGCGATCCTCCTGGGCTACAGCCTCACAACTACCCAGGCTGGCATTTGTCACACATCAGATCTCCTAACACCTTGGGTTTTCTCAGGGCATTCAGTGCAACGCAGGGGGCGTGCTGTCTAGCAGACTTGCTTTGTTCTAGAATAAAGCTGTACCCATCACCATCCTGAATTTTCTTGGCTGGCTGAGGGGACAAATACCTGCGAATACACAGATGGCAACTTCTAAATGGGACTGGCAGCCAGAGGGTTTGGGGGCTGGGGTACCCTGGGGGCAGCCACTGAACAATAACAGCCGAGCAGGGCTGGAAACCTTAATCCTGGGAACTCTTCTCCTGAGGAACAAAGCCAGGTGACAGTTGACTGCATGCAGGCCTGTGTCCCAGTCCTCTGCTGACCATCACCCATGCCAGACCAGCCCAGACATGGATGCAGCCTCTGGAGGGGAGCTGCGCCCGGAATGTGATTCTCTGGCTTTTCATGCTGCTCAGTGACGCTCCACTAGCCGAGTGCAACTCCTGAGATCCCTTGTCACCTCCCAAAGCCCCTGCTGGCTCCTCAGCACCACACTGATCACCAGATTAAGGGGCTGAGAGCTACAGCTGAGGGGGCTAAGACCTGCAGGGCAGCTTTGGGAGGGGCCAGGAAGGTGGTGGGCCGCTCCTGAGGGTGGGGACTGACTGGGGCAGTCATCCAGGGGAAGGACATAGAGGGGAGGGAGGTGTCCACTGGAGGGAGGGCCTGGGGTCAAGCCAGGGCTCCCTGTGGGTCCCTCTGGCCTGCTAATTGCTCAAGTGCCACACCTGAACAGAGAGGGAGGGCCAGAGATGGGTAGGGAAGGCAAAACAGGGGACCAACGAGAGAACCTGGGCATGACAACCTTTTTCTTGGGACCTCAGTATCTCTGGAATCAGGGACATCTCAACTGATTTAAAACACGTGAGACCAAATTCCTTCTGCCCATCTGTAGGGGTCTCTAGGAACACAGCAAAGAAGATGGAACTGGGTGTCTGGGCAGCTTACAGCTTCTTGCATGGAGAAGTCCTGGGCTTGGATTTACAGTTAAAACCGAGGGGCCAGGCTGCTGGGCTGAGTGGGGGGGGCCCAGCATAGAACTTTGGCGTCCAGTCCCCTAGAACTGAATCCTGAGAGTCCTTGGCACCTGAGCAAGAGGAATGGAGTGGCTCACTGGTTACAGGCTACAGAGCAGGGCTGGGAAGGGGCCAACATGCAGGTCCAACCCAGCTCTGTTCTGCTTGGCAGGCATCCAGCCCCTTCCCCGCACTGTCCCCTGTCCCAGAGCCTGCAGGGGGCAACCGGGCACATTCAGGACTGCAGCCAACAGCTGCTGTCTCTGCAGCTTCTCTTGTGTGGCCATGGCCAGGCTCCCCTACTGGCCATACCCTGCTTCCCAACACTGCTGCAGGAGGGCTGAGCACAAGGCGTAGGCTACAGAGCCAGACTGCAAGGACCTAGGAGTCAGCCCTTCCTGCTCCCGTTCCTCCGCCTGCCTGGTCCACACCTGAGTGTCCACAGAGATGAAATCTCTCCTGCAACACCTTCTCCTCCCCTGGCCAGAATCTATGCTCCCAGTCTCACTGCTGTGCTACATGAGCACAGGTTGAAGCAAATAGCACTGCCACCACCATCACAGGCTCTTCCAGCTAAACAGGAAACAGGAGATTCCTGAAGTTCACTTCACCTACCTGGCCAAGGAGATAAGGACTCCAGATTTGGGAAGCCTGGCCTGCCCAGTCACACAACAAGTGGTGGCCAGCCCAGAGGTTGAGCCCTGTCTACCAGACCCCATTCCTTTCAGGTTAGGACTCAACAAAGGCCTAAGGGGGCTTCCCAGTCATATCTCAAACAAGATCCTGGCCCACCACAGGCAGCAGGGGTCTGGGGACAGGGGAGGCCATAATGCGATCAGCAGACTGGCCATCTGGCTCAGGGACGGAGGAGAGCCCAGACTGGCCGCTTCTGCTGCCCGGTCCCAAGGGGCCCTGTGCTGCGAGAGGCAGACTGCCAGATGGATAGGCATTGGCCTGGGTCCTGGTGGAAGCCAGCAAACTCCCTGTCACCAGAGCTGGCCAACTCTCAGATGAACAGAGTAGGTGTAGAGGGGCACGGGGCACAAAGCTAGATCCTTCCAAGGGTGGTGGTGGGGGAAGACAGCCATCCCGATCGGAGCCTGGCTCCCCAGGTAGGCCCAGCCCTTCTCAGCTGCATGGCCCTCAGCCCGCTGGCCAGCCACAAACAGGGCCCCCTCCCGGGAAAGGCAAACACATCTCCCTTGGCACCTTCTCAGACATGCATGCAAAACTAATTAACATGGGGAGACATGCAAGCAGCCGGCCAGCTCTACACCCTCGAGTCCACGCAAACAAGGCAAGCCCTTGTCCAGGGGACCTGCACAAAGCTTTGTTGCTAATTTAGGCATCTGTCTCTGTCTGGTCTGGTCCTCCTGCCTGCGCTGGGGTTTTTCCCAGCCCCTTGGACAATGCTGGGAACAGGCTCTCCCGATCCCTTATTCAAATCACACCCAGGACAATGAGTTCATTGTGCAGGCCACAGAAAGGGGGAGGCTGGGGGAGGGAGTGCTAAGGGCCACGGGGGAGTGGAAAGGGTGGGGAGTGTGAGGAAAATGGGAACCCAGCAAAGTGTTTACTAACATAGCCCCTGCAGCTGCCTGGGGCCCCTTTCTCCTTCCTTGTTTGGCTGGGAGCTGGGGAGAAGTCCTGGGATTCAGAGGTAGGGGCACAGGGCAGGGACCCAGGGGCCTTGTAGTCACTGGCCCACTGGTTCCGAACTCATCTGGAACTTTTGCCTCGTGGGTCTGTCAGGTCCTCAGGGGTCTGCAGCCATGTCTGCATATCTGAAGGAGGGTGTATTTTTATAGAATGGCTTGGAGGTCCTTCTCCCCTTACTTCAGGTTCAGCAGAGTAATGTGCAGACCCAACTGCAGAGGCGAGACTGGGCGTGGGGAGAGGTGAAGACGGCCATGCTGGGTGCGACCTGCTGTCTGGGCCATTGTCCTCAGGCAACATTTAATTTTCTCTTTCTTTCCAGCTAATAAATTAGAGAGAAGAGATGTGCTGCGAAGGGACTGGCTCCCCACGAGCCACGGCGACCATGGGTGGGAAGGCAGATCTGTACTGCTCCACCACACCCAGACAGACGTGTGAACGCAGCTCCAACCCGAGCAGCATGGAAGCCCCCTGTGCCCGTTCAAAGGGCATGAACAGCCACCCTGGTCCTCCCACCCCAAGGGAAGAGGGGCTCTGAAATGCCTCCCCTCTTACCAACACCATCCCCCAGCTCCCTGCTGAACAGGGCACGCCCAGACAGGCGGACATAAATACACACACACAGCCTGACACTGACACGCAGACACAGAAAGAAACACAGGCTCCCAGAGGCAGCCCCAGACACACACACTGACAATGGTGCCATGAATGCCCATAGCAAGTGCATTCAGTCAAAACACGACACACCACAGTCACCTGGCACTGCCCTGTGCAGGGGTGGCTGGAAGGTTAGGGAGCAGCACCCTCCTCCCCTCACAGCTCCTAGGATGGGAAGAGAAATCCCATCTCAAGGCGCCATCTGAAAGCAGAAGCCTCCCAAGATAGGAAAGTTGGAAGGGTCGGCCAGAGAGCTCAGTGGATTAGAGCACCTGCTTAGGTGGATGCAGAGGTCGTTGGTTTGATCCCTGATCCCTAGCCTGCTATGCCAGCCCAGCCCCTGGGGTGCTCTGAGTCAGAGATTGAGACTAGGTGAGGTGAGGTGCACCATGCACCTGTAATCCCAACTCTTGGGAAGCTGAAAACAGGAGAACCACTACAAGGCTGATCTGTGTAGTGAGACCCTGAAGACCTTACACTAAATACAAAAAAAAAAAAAAAAAAAAAAAAAAAAAAGATAGTAAAGTTTGGAAGTGCTCTCAGCACTTAGGTGTGCCTGAGCTATCAAGAACTACTTTCTTTTTTTTTTTTTTTTTTGAGACAAGGTGTTGCTAGGTTGCTTAGGCAAGTCATGATTTCTTAGGCTCAAATAATCCTCCTGCTTCAGCTTCCTCAGTAGCTAGAACCACAAGTGGGGACCTCTGCACCTGCTGCTTGTCATTTTTTTTTTCTTTTTGCAGAACTGGGGCTTGAACTCAGGCCCTTGTGCTTGCCAGGGAATTGCTTATTCCACTGAACCATCTCCCCAACCCTGTTTTGATTTTTAAGTAATGAAAGAATGTGATCAGTAATCATCTCTTTTGCCACTACACCAAGCTGTATTTCCAGCTGTTTCAGGTGTGTGAGAGAGAGAGAAACAAAGAGAGACAGAGACAGAGAGACACAGATAGAGACAGAGACAGAGAGACAGAGAGAGACAGAGACAGAGAGAGACAGAGAGACAGAGACAGAGAGAGACACAGAGAGAGACAGAGACAGAGAGACAGAGAGAGACAGAGACAGAGAGAGACAGAGAGACAGAGACAGAGACAGAGAGAGACGCAGAGAGAGACACAGAGAGACAGAGAAAGAGAGCCTCCCTATGTAGCTCAGGCCACACTACCACACATGACCCCAGTGCTTTTCTTTTTTTTTAGGGTTTTTTTTTTTTGTATTTTAAGGAAGGGTCTATAGGGTGTTCAGGATCTCACTACTAGATTGGACTCGTAGTGATCCACCTGTTTACAGCCTCCCAAAAGCTGCTTTTCATTTTTGAGACAGAGTCTCACTAAGTTCTTCAGGCTGGGCTTGAACCCATGATTCTCCTGCCTCAGCCTCTTAGGAGCTAGGTTTACAGGTGTTCCCTACCATGCCCAGCTTTAACTTTTTAAAAAAATTCTTATTTACTTATACAGGGTTTTGCTACGCAGCTCAGATTCATAGTGACCTGTCTCATCCTCCCTAGTGCTGGGATTACAGGCTTGTGCCACCATGCCCAGCATGTGGTGCCAGGGACTGAACCTGGGTCCTTGCACTTGCCAGGCCGGTGCTTAGACCGCTCAGCTATCTCCCCAGCCCCATGCCCAGCTTTAGTAGTCATCTTTACTGTCCCAAGCATTGGGCCTAACTGGAGCCTTGCTGAGGTGCTTACCCCTTAAAGTATAATCCACAGTTAGCAATCTTATCTTCTGCTGTTAAAATGATTTTAAGGCACAGAGGCTGAGGAGATGGCTCAGTAGAATAAGCACTTGCCTGGCAAGCACAAGGGCCTCAGTTCAATCTCCAGTTCCACAAAAAAAAAAAAAAAAAAAAAAGAGAACAAACCACACAATGAGAAGGAGCACAAGATTGCAGAGACCTATTAGAATATGTTTCTGAAAAAAAATGTGGGGCCAGGGAGATGGCTCAGTGGAATAAGGGCCTGAGTTCAATCCCCATTTCCACCAAAAAAAAAAAAAAAACGACCAGCCTGAGCTACATGCTGAGATTCTGTCTAAAATACATACATACATATATACATACATGCACATACATGTGTATACACACACACACACAATGTATACACATACATGTATATACATGAGTAATGGAAATATTATAGGTCAAACCATATAAAACAATTATTTGACTATTTTTGACTAACAAAAATGAAATTTCATATGGGTCACCCTACTAGGCAACTGGTTGCAAGAAGAAGGAGAAGTAATTTTTATTTTAAAAATGTATTTGGGGCCCGGGAGATGGCTCAGTAGAACAAGCATATCCCTGGCAAGAGCAAGGGCCTGAGTTCAATCGCTGGTTCTGCCAAAAAAATTATTTATGGGCCAGCGAGATAGCTTAGGCAAAAACAGGGCCTGGAGTTTGAGCGGTGGTACCACATGCCGAGCCGCCCCGAAGCCAGGGTGCTAAGCCAGCCACTGAGACTGGGTGTGGTGGGGCACACCTGTAATCTCAGCTCTGGGGAGGCTAAACACAGGAGGATTCGTAAGTACGAGCTACATAGTGAGGCCCTATGCCAAATATATTTTTAAAAAATCTTTTCTATTTTTTGTTTGAGATAAGGTCTCTCTATGTTGCCCAGGCTGGGTTAAAGTCACCCTCCTGCCTCCGCCTCTCTGTAGCCAGGGATATAGGAAGCTACCACAGTGCTCAGCTTCCCTTTTGAGATGTCCCTCTTAGGCTGGGTAAATTTTTTTCCCAAAGAAGAAAACAACATTAATCCAGGACGCAACTCTGCCTGGCACCACCAACTGAGAGCCGCATCACACGGAGGTGGGAACCTCCCCTGAAAAGGCCCGTGGGTGCACACCTGTGGCCTGCGCCATCTGAGGTGGTGCCTATCTGCGGACTCTTGCCCTGGGAGCTCCTGCCTTTCCTTCCTGTCCTCTCATACTGGAGGAAGTCCTAGAAAGGCAGGAAGGCACAAGATAGGGAGAGGAGAACCAGAAGCAGGTCACCTGTGCCCCTCGCTCATGGGCCTGAGGCCACCACACAGAGAACCTTCTGACTGCAGCTTGAGCTGCCGGCTGGTTTCCGTGTTGAAAGGCCACGCCAGTCTCTATGCATATGATGCTCTCTCAGAAAGTCATTTGCATGAGGTCCAAAAGGAAGCCAGGAGGGAGCGAAGGCCACCAGCCCAGGGAGGGTCCACTCAGCCAGGGGCTGGACAGTTCACATGGCCCAGAACTCACAGCACCTGACATCCTCCTGGACATGACCTTGGCCAGCTTCCCTGGGATTTCCTGAAGATGGAAAGGCCACAGATTCCAAAAGCAGAGTCGAGCTCTGCTGGACTTCACTCCTTACTCTCACTGGTCCATAGTAGAAAGCCTGTCCCACGGATGTTACCCTTGGCCACTGGCACAGCTCGCTGGTCCATAATGAAGCTGAGGCAAGGCATGTTCCTTCACTCTTCTGGTGACCAAGGACCAGGAAGTCCATTTAAAGGACAGGAACCATCTTCCATGCAGTTGAGCATGGTGCAGTCTCTCTTACATCCTGGACAAATGCTATATGATGTCTGAGTTTTATTTTACTAACACATAGATCGACCTCAACACCATGGTAATAGTAACATAAAACCCATTTGCTCTTCCTTCTCCTGGAAGGCAAGTGAGGAAAAGACACAGCCTCACTGAGGCTTTAGGGCTGGTGGGTCTGCAGCGCTGAGGCCTAATCCAGGGGCTACATGGAGGACTCCTCAGAAATCCAACTAGGGTTGTGATAGAGCACAGTGATAGAGCACTTGCCAGCAAGCAGGAGGCCCTGGATGTGATCCCCAGCACAAGAAAGACAAGAAGGGAGGGAAGGGGGAGGAAGGAAGGAGGGAAGAAGAGAGAGAGAGAGAAAGAGAGAGAGGGAAGGAGGGAAGGGGAGGGAGGGAAGGAAGGGAGGGAGGGAGGGAAGGAGGGAGAGAGGGCTGGGGAGATAGCTCAGTGGTGTAAGTGTCTGCCTGGCATGTGCAAGGTCCTGAGTTCGAGCTCTGGTACAGAAAAGAAAAAAAAAAAAAAAAAAAAAAAAAAAGGAAGGAAGGAGGGAAGAAATGAAAACTACCAAAGAAACTCCAGCTATATGGAAGGAAGGAGGCTAGATGCCAGTTTACAGGCAGACCCAGCTCCAGCCTGACTAGAAACAGAGTAGAATACTGACCTTGGAGCTCAGCACAGCACCTGATTTCTTCAAAAAAGGAGAGACCTTCTGCACAAGAAATCCCCTAGATATAATTTATTATTTGATTGCACTTAAGATGTTTCCTACTAGCCTCACACATAAATCTCAGTATGTCACTTACTGGGATGCTGATTTCAGCTTCAGATCAGAGTTGTTTTTAAATGAAGAAAGTGAAACTATGTAGAGCCAGAGGGATCTTAAGAATTAAAGCTTTAGCTGTAGCTAAAGGACAGCTTAAGACTGCTGTGGACAAGCATGAAATGGCCTCTAACCCTGTTCTTCCTGGGCTTTTGGGACATGCAGAGGGGAAGAAAAGGCAAAAAGCCACAGACTGACACTAACTCTCACAGCCCTGGGGCCCGGAGCCACTTGGCCTGGCCTCCCTGCTCTGGACAGAGAGATCAAATTCCGTATTGCTCAACAAACACCCGGGCCAGGGACTGAGGTTTCCTCCTTGATGTCCCCAAGGCTTTGCTTGACACATAATGTGTGGTCAATAAACACTGAATGAATAAAGAATGTGGTAGAGAAATACACTGTGGTGTGGGAAGGCGTCCAGCTCCTGAGCTCTACGGCCACCTGCAGGCCGGGAAATGGCTCTTCTGCTCAGCTCAGAGCTGCCACATCTAGGCCAAGTGCCACAAGGTGACAGGCACAGGGTGATGTGCCCATCCTGCCCCAGCTGCCATGGGTGGCTCAGAGCCTGGTGGCCCCCATGGCCACCCATCTTGCACATGGCAAGCAGATATGATGGTTCCCCTAGCCAGCTCCCTCCCTGTCATTTTCAGCCTCCGCCATCTGACTTGACCTTATGTACCCAAATTTGGGGCCCGGTCCAATGGGGGCTCCTCCATGCCCCTCCATCCCTAGGAAAACTCCTTGATCTGAAGTTCTGATCAAGGAGTTTTCCTCCCTGGCAGAGATGCCCCATCCTGCCCTCTTGATAGTCTACAAGACCTGTTTGGGTTGCAGGAGCTTTCTCTAATATTCCTTTCCCCAAAGAATGCTTCATCTAACTCCTAGGGCCTGAGTCAAACAATGCACCTCCTAAGGCAACCCCTGGGGTCTCATATTCCATGAGGTCAGCAGCTAGTTTCTCCACTCCTGGAGGGCGGGGAGAAGTCAGCTGCTCCTGACACCACAGAGCTCCACTGCACACCATGACTGACTGTGTGGTAACTAACAGAGCTGAGCTCTGTCTCTTGCCTGTCTCCTTCAGGGACTTCATTCACAGCAAACATGACACCAGTAAGATGGGGGCACAGACTGTCCCTCTCCCCAGCAGTTGCCACTCTCAGAGGTACCATACTGCCATCCAAGCAGACGAGAACTGACATCTTTAGCTTAAGGAAGGCAAGATGGGACAGAGGACTGTGGCACTGCCAGGGCTTCCACTGTTAACACTGCAGCAATGGCCCAGCCTCACTCTGAGCAGCCACCATCCCTTGGCACTGAGCACAGGCTGGCAGACATGGGCACCTGACTTATAGACCCAAGCCCTGCAAGGCTGAGGCTCACACCAGTGAGGAGACAAGTCAGGACCAAGTGAGACACTCGCTGCCCCTTTCACACCACCGAGACTCCCAGGGCCCAGCACTGGGCTCTCCCATTCAGATCCTGCCAGTCCACAGTGGGCACCACTCCCAGGGCATCTCTACCCTCTCTAGTCACCCAACCGGCTTGCGCTGCTTCCCAAAGCCCAGGATGGTTCCTCAGGACACCAGGACCAGCTGGGTGCCGAGACACCCTCCTAAACTGGCAGCTCGAAGACAACCTTTGCAATCACCCAGATGGTACCTGGCTTAGGGAAGGAGGGCAGAGTGCATTATTCTTCCTTCTCCCCAAGGGTGAGGGCTCAAAGGAGACACAGCAACTCATCAGCACAGAACCTGGCCCAGCCCAAGTTGTTCAGTAAACAGTCCTGGCACCATAATCATGACTCATGACAATCATGACTCATGAGGACTTTCTGGCTGCCTGTTTCTTGCGTCCCAGGCACAGGGGAAGAGCCTGCTTTTCAGACTCACAGCTTACTGGGGCTGGAAGGCCTCGCGCTCAGCCCAGGGCTTCCTGGTTTCTGAGTTTCTGAGAGGGGCAAGAGGCTGGAGTGAAGAGGGGCTGAGAAGGTTCCTCTGCCCTGCAACAGCAGGATGAGCCCAGAACCTCTGCGGAAAACCTCTTGGAAGACCTAAGGCCTGGCAGGGAGCCAGGGCAGGAGCCTCTCCAAGAAGACACTGGGTCCATGCCAAGGCACTGTCTGAAGCTCCTGCTCACACAACTCCTCAAGGCCCAGGTAGAGGGAAAGAGGGCTGGCTGGCATGAGCCCTCAGCCAGAGGACCTGCCCAGGGGGGTTGGCATGACCTAGTGCACAGCCATCCTCTGTGCGCCCTGGTTTCTGCACAGCTGGGAGACTATGAAATTACTGTCCTGTCTTCCACAGCTGTGCCCATACAAACCCCATTAGGATACCACCAAACCTTGCTCCACAGGTGCTGCCTGGGTCACCCGTTAACGCCGACAACACAATGTTTGCAGCAGGCACAGTAGTGCGCATCTGTATCCCAGATACTCAGGTGGCTGAGGTAGGAAGACCGTGAATTCAAGGCCAGTCTGGGCAACATAGGAAAACCCTGTTTCAAAAAGAAAAAGAAAAGTCCCATTGCTAATCAAAACAACATAAAGCAAAAGGCAAAGGTGACTGCAGGTTGAGGCCACAACTTCCACCTGCAAGACTGAGGGGTGATCCCCATTTAAGGGCCGTCCTACCAAAATGTGAAATAGTTATTGGGAAACAGGGAGACAATGATGGGAAACTGGGAAATGGGAAGAAATGAGAAGGGGAACACGGCAGCAGGCAAGAGAAAAAGAAAGGAGGGACAACAAAAAAAAAGGACAAAAAATGGAAACAAAACTTTTGTAAATGAGGGGAAGAAGGGTTCAAGGAAGGGAAGAAAAAGGGGGAAAAATCAAGATGTATCATGCATATCTAGGTACAAATTCCCTATGCTGAATGTTAGCTATATATGCATCTCCAGCAAAAAGAGGGAGTGGAGGCTATCTTAGGTTTTCCTAAAAGCCCCTCAAAACTGAGGCTCTTCTCCTGCCTCCACCATGGCTTTCCTTGGACCTCAGAGGTTTCATAGAGGGAGAACAGGTTAGTTGTTGAACATCAGATCTGAGAAAGGTCTTGATATGCTGGAATCTGGACCAGTGATGTCCAATAAAGAGGGCTTTATGTATAACATTAAATGTTCTAGAAATCTCATTCAAAAGTCATTTTAGGGCTGGCCAGATAGCTCAGCCGCCTGCTTAGGCTGTTTGATCCCCAGCATGCCGCGCTGGCCCCACTCCCCAGATGCTCTAAGACAGCAACTGAGACTGGGTGTGGTGGCATGTGCCTGTGATCCTAGTGCCTGGGAGGCTGAAAACAGGAGGATCACTACAAGTCCAATCTGTGTAGTGAGACCCTGTTAGATCCATACTAAATACATAAAATAAAATAAGTTATTTTAGCCAGGGAGGTAGCTCAGTGGCATAAGCGCCTACCTGGCAAGCACAAAATCCCAGTTCAATCCCTAGTACTGGAAAAATAAAGTAAATAAATAAAGTCATTTTGTTTCATTGTAGTATTGGGGATTGAACCCAGAACCTTCATGCTGAGCTACATCTCCAGCCCTTTACTTTTTTTTCCTTAAAAAGCTTTTGAGATAGGGTCTAAATTGCCTCAGCTGGGTTTAAATTTGTGATCCTCAGCTTTTCCGAGTGCTGGGATTACAGGTGTGTAACAGTATACCTGGCTATCGTATTTAACTTAATATTGTCACACACACGCACACACACACACACACACACACACACACACACACACACACACACCTGCCAGGGGAAGTCATGAGTTCAGTCCCCCA
>PVKA01016773.1:0-47209 GCA_004027165.1 Ctenomys sociabilis | reverse complement strand
CACAGAGAGCAATCTGGTCAAGCATTGGCCGTGACTCATCCACATGGATGACACAAAGGAACTACAGAATAATGTACAGGACTACAAGATAAACCCTGAGAGGACTTCACTGACCACATAGGAAATATAAAGTTCATGTGTTGGTATATAAGTCTTGATCTATCTAGGTCTTAACCATCCAGCAGAAAAGTATAAAAATGAAGTATACATCATGGGGCCATAATAATAAGCTGAGTTGTAAATGGCTATGGTCAACAACTTCTTTGAATAACTCACTATCATTGTAGAATGCTGGACTGTGTTGGATTGTGGTGTCGAGTTCAAGCACCTAAGTTAGTTGAATGACAATGGAGTGCCCACTTTTGACAGGTGTAGACAAAGGAAAGGGTGTAGAAAGAAAAAATCATGTGTGTGTATAGAAAGTACAGTTGGGATAGATAATGCTGTGCTTCTACATAATTCTATGAGAGGCAAGATCTGCACTAATGGTGGTTGGACAGGATGTTATGTTGGCTTCTAGTATCCACTAGGAAAATAATTATTGAATTTTTGATATAATCCAGGTATAAAAAATAAGTAAGCAGCTACACACTTAATTCACTGATAAAAGATATCTGCTAAAATAATATCTGTAAATATAATATCATGTATGCACCTTGTACAATACCAAAACATTATGTAAACAGTTTGCAATGTATTAATTTATCGAATCTGTATTGTTAAGGTGTCTTGAAACTGTCTGATTCACATTTGTAGTTCAATAAAATAAAAAATAAAAAAATAAAAATTATAAGAAATTTAAAAGGACAAGAAAAGAAAATTAAGCATCAACTGCTCCCCTCTACAGACCCCGAGAAATCAGCAGTAGAATTATCCAGGCCATCCTATGCAGATACACACATACACACAGTTATCTCTTTTCCAATTTCCCTCTTTCCTATCTTTTCCCTCACCCCAGTTTTTTCTTTCCTTCGAAAAGATTCTTTCTTTTTCACAATATCTATTATACCTTTCAAATTTTATTTACTTTTTCAGGTTTTATTAGTGAGACAATCCAATATTTGCATGTGCAGGTCTGATTTCTTTCACTTATAAGTATGGTCTCTAGTTGCATACGTCTACCTATAAAAGCCCAGAATTTATCTTTTTTATGCCTGAGTAACACTCCATTATGTGTAAATACCACATGTTTTTTATCCATTCCTTAGTTGATGGGCAGTTGGATTGTCCCCAAGGTGTAGCCACAACAAATTGTGCTGCTATAAACATGGGTACACATCACTGTGGTACAATGTTTGCAGTTCGTTTGGAAAAATACCCAGGAAGGGAACAGCTGGGGTGAAAGGGACCTCCAGCTTTCACTTCTCAAGGGATCTCCACACTTCTTCCATAGTGGTAGTACCAGTCCATACTCCCAAGAATGAGAAAGGGTTCCTTTTTTTCCCACAGCCTCTCCAGCATTTTTCATTGGTTGACTTCTTGATGATAGCCATTCTTACTGAGGTGAGGAGGAATCTCAGTGTTTCAATTTGCATTTCTTTAATGACAAATAATGTTGAACATTTTTCATATATTTATTTGCCATTTATACTTCGTGTTTCAGAAGTGCATATTTGTCTCAGGTTCCACTTTTGGATTGGTTCTTTGAATTTTTAAAATTCAGAGGGATGGTCACTATAATTTTTTTCTCAACTTACAGGTTTTCTTTTCACTCTGTAATTTCTTTTGGTGTGAAGAAATTTTTCAAAAAGATGAGATCCAAGTTGTTGATTCTTTGAAGTATTCCCCATGCATTCTGTTTTTGTTCATGAACTCTCTACCTATCCCTATGTCTTTAAGATTTTTACCTACTTTTTCCTCCAGAAAATTTACTGTTTCAGTTTTAATATTTAAATCTTGACCCATTTTGACTAGTTTAGTGCATTGTGATAGACATGGGTCTAATTTTACCATTTGGCATGCGGAAAGCCAGTCTTTTAGCACGATTTATTAAAGAGGCTATCTTTCTTCCAGTGAACATGTTTGGCCCCTTTGTCAGAGAAAAGATGGCTGAGTGCACTTATATTTGTGTCTGCATCTCCTACTCTCTTCCATGGGTCCTCAGGTCTGTCTTTATGCAAGTGTCATACTAATTTTATCTCAGTGGCTTTGTAGTATTATTTCAGGTCAGGGATTGTGATGCCTCCAGCATGTTCTTTGCTGCCTAAGATTGCTTTAGTTATTCTAGGTCTATCCTGGTTCCAGATGAACTTTAGGAGTATTTTCTATAGATCTTGGGGATACTGAGGGTATTTAAATCAGGATTGCATTGAATCTGCATAACAATTTTAGGATTATGACCATTTGCACAATGTTGGTTCTTTCTATCCAGGAGCAAGGAATATCTTTCCTTTTTTTTTTTTTTTTTTTTTTGTCAGAACTAGGGATTGAACTCAGGCCCTTGCGCCTGCCAGGAAAGTGCTTATTCCACTAAGCCATCTCCCTGACCCCTATCTTTCCATTTTCTGAAATCCTTTGATCTCTTTTCTTAGAGTACTGTAATTTTCACTGTATAAATCTTTTACTTCTTTTCTGAGACTGATTCCTAAGGGTTTTTGTTTGTTCTGCATTGGGGGGTTGATATTATTGTGAAAGGTATAATTTCCCTAGTTTCTTTCTCAGTGCATTAATTGTTTGGGTACTGAAATGCTGTTAATTTTTGAGTGTTGATTTTGTATCCTGCTACACTACTGAATTTGGTTATTAAATCTATACGCCTCTTTGTGGAGTCTTTTTGATATCTTCTATGTAGAGTACCCTGTCATCATTTTGACTTAGAACTCTTGTTGCAAGAAACAATGAATACAACTGGAAAAATGTTCAGTTTTTATTATTTGTCAGTACAAGTTTGCAGTATACAATGTGTACCTTCCTGTGTGCAGTTGGAACACGTATATAGCGCATCTCAATTATTTTTCCATCTTTCCCCTCCTCTTCCTCTCCCTACTTCCATTTCCCTTGACCCATTATCTATCCTCCCTAGGCCTAGTGTCTATCATTAATTTTGCTCTTTTTTGTATTTATAATTTGAGTTTCTAATATAACAGAACCATGCAATATTTTAGCTTTTGTGTGAAATTTATTTCACTTTATATTAGCATCTATAAATAGCTCAATTTTGTCCTTCATATATACACCATTGTGTATAAATATATTTTCTGTACCCATTCATCTGTGGCTAGATATATAGGATAATTCAAACACATAGCCATCACGAATTATGCTTCCATCAACATGGGTAGGCATGTATCCATGCAATGTGATGCCTTTAACAATTCCTGGAATATGCTAGAAGGAAGAGGTGGGTTGAATGGAATCTTTCAGAAGGTTGCAGTCAGGTACAGGAGGAAGGGCTGAGTTGCTCCAGGCCATTTCAGGCCAGAGAAAGTATGCATGAGCTGCCATGTCCAAGAGTGGTCGCCGTGCACCATTTCAGGAAAGCACCTCGCGGTCCCCAAGGATGGCATTTTTGTGGCCAGTAGTCATTTCCATGATTGGGAAGGGCCTCTTCCCAAGGGCTACCTATTGATTCCTTCCAACACAAATTATTTCAGGTTAAGTAAAAGTATTACTTAAAGGTCATATCACTTTAAATGATAAATCTTAAAGTGAGCTTATTTCAAAAACATCATCTAAGGGCTGGCCAAATAGCTTAGTGGATTAAATCACCTGCAAGTAGGTGTAGGGGCCAAGGGTTTGACCCCCTGGCCTGCCATGCTAGCTCTGCCTCTGGGGCACGCTGAGACAGCAACTGAGAGTGGGTGTGGTAGTGTGTGCCTGTAACCCCAGCTATTGGGAGCGTGTAAACAGGCGGATCATTACGAACCCGATCTAGCAGTGAGATCCAGAACACCCTGTAGAACTTTCCCTAAAATAAAAATAAAAATAAAGCGAAAGAGTAAATAAGATACAAAGGTACAATAGATATGGTGAAAGAGAACGTAACTCTTCCCTGAGCTAAGATTGCTAAGATTATTTTGCTACTAATTTCTATTAGTTCACTGAATGGAACAGTCAGTGTTAATATTGTTTGACCAATTTTACGTACCTATATCTTATAATCTGAACAACTACTTTGAAGATAAAAATATGTAATACAATAGCTATTGTTAATTTACCTTGTTTTGAAATTCTGTCGCTTTTTTTTTAAGTTTTCTTTAAAATAAAAAAGTGAATTCTAAGTTCTGCCAGAATGTGGAATAACTTGTATAATCATACACAATAATATCACATTTCTTACATGAAGAGATATTTTTCTATGACAATAGTCCTCACAATGAAAAAAATTTAATTAATTAATATGGAGTCATAATTAGTATTAAATTGCATTTTTATTACTCCTAACAAAATTAATCTTATTTGTTTTAAGATTACTTAAAGATTATTATCACAGAGATATGAAGCAAAACCATTATCCTATGGGTTGGAAATTTTCTTTGAAAGATAAATTTATAGTCTTCTCCATTGTTGGCTTGGGCTAACAACGGTCCCACAGACCAAGTGGCATAAAGAACAAAAATATGTCTTCTCACAATATTTGAAGCTGGACATCTGAGAGCAAGATACTTGTAAGGATGTTTTGTTTTAGAAGGGGGCTACAATATTTTCCTTGTTTTGAGAATGACTGTCTTCTCCCTAAATCTTCACCTATTGTTTTTCCCCGGAGCTCATTTGTACCCAGATTTTACTTTATTTTAAGAACATCAGGTAATATTAGACTACAGTCCACTCTAAGCACTGCATTTCCAATGAATCCACTATTTAAAGACAACTTTCAAACACAGTTACATTCTTGTCTTACTGTGAGAGGTGACTTCAGCATAGAAATTGAATGGTGGAAGGAGAAGAGCAGACAGTTTAATCTACAGTAATCACCTGCCACCATAGGACATTTCTCAAAGAAAAGTAAGTAGACCTACATACTAAAATTAAGTAGCCCACAGTTATTGACTACAGAGGGTGTAACCGAGGGACTATAATTGTCTCATGGGAGAAAGCCAGACAGCTGCTCCTCTGGAGTTACAAAGAAGAGAGTGAAGCCACCTATTAGCTGTTTCTTCTACAGCACCTCTCCACATCACTCCTCTGAGAAAGAACACACCTTGCTGTAGAGGACCGAATACACAGAAGGACCTAACCCAGTTTCCACACAAGTCAACACCAAGCCTTTGCTTTTATCTGCTGGCCCTAAATACCATAGGCAACCAGGTTAAGCGGTAGTTACCTAGAAGAAAAATTGACTAGTGCCAAGTCAGTGTCTTAGAGAAGTTTAAAGTTTATTCAAGTTTATTTTTATTTTGTTTTAAGGCACAGGTTTTTGTTCCTGCTGCTTGTAGTACTGAGGGCTGAATCCAGGACCACTGTACTGCCACGCTATATTCTCAGC
The DNA here is from genome assembly GCA_004027165.1 of Ctenomys sociabilis. Classification (NCBI taxonomy): domain Eukaryota; kingdom Metazoa; phylum Chordata; class Mammalia; order Rodentia; family Ctenomyidae; genus Ctenomys; species Ctenomys sociabilis. The sequence goes on along the minus strand of PVKA01016773.1, from coordinate 41,784 downwards.
CTGGTTTATCTTTATCTTAAGATATCAAGTCTTGCTAAATTACCCAGGATAGCCTCAAATTTGTAATCCACATTCCTCATAAATTGTTGAGATTACCAATATAAGGCCCCTATACTATTTTGTTTTGCTTTGTTTTGTTTTTTTATTATTCTACTTTTGTGAAACATTCTATTTTTCCTTTATATATGTAAGTAGCATTTATTTTCCAAGTTCTAATTTCAGTCTCACCTCTGGTGAGATTTCTTCAAATATTTAAACTTGATTTTTCTCCTCCTCTCTTCACTTACAGGCGGTGTGACAGAATTTACCTTCTGAATGGCCTTTCTTCAATTTATGACTTTCAGGCTCAGTTGCTCCCAGCTAGAAGGAGAGGGTGAAGTTTCTCTTCTATACATAGCAACCACTACAGTTGAAGGAACATAGGTGTGAATGCACAGGCATTGGCTAGTGGATTGGAATATGTCCACCACTACTACTGTGCTTGTCTCTCTTTTTTCAATAACGATTTCTAGTCTACAAAGATAAACAGCCAATGAAGTGGGAAACAGAAGTCAGTGTATCTTATGGGTAACTTTTCCATGTACCATGGACCTTATTACAAGGACAATGGGAGGACACTGAAGAGTTTGAAGCACTGACATAATTAGATTGGATTTTCAAAGACCACTGTGGGCACAGTTGCTGGAGAGGGGAAGTTGCAGCAATAAACTAAGCCAAGAGATTTTTGGTGACCTGGCCCTGTCTAGAAATAGTGAGATTAGAGAGAAGCAAAGAAATTAGATAGATACTTAGGAGCCACAACTGATAATGGGGGGTTGTTACATCAGCTATTGAGTGGGCCAATGTAACACTTAAGAAAAAGCACAAAAAAATATAGGAAAGAAGTGATAGCTTCAAATTTGAAGATGTTAAGCCTGAAATATTAACTACCTAAGTAAAGATGTTCACAAAATAGGCAAATACGAATCTTGAAAGGGACACATCTGAAAGACATCATATGATCTCAAACTGCAAGTACCAAAATTTAAACATTAACTGAGACAGGAATTCTCTAAGTCAGCTGACATGAAGGACCAGAGAACAAGGAAGATCAAAGGAGTTGGCCATTTTGAAAGATACAGGAAGATGACATGGGAAGGGAAGCTCTAAAGGAGCAGCCAGTTGTATGTGATATTGAATGCTTCAAAATAAGCAGACAAGAACAGGAAAGAAATATGGGCACTCAGTGCATAAATACAGATCACTGGTCACCCAAGGTTCACCATGATGTCATCAAGGCAAGACCGAGTTATAGAAGGAGAAATCAATTGCAAGTAAGATTGAGCAGGGGAGATAGCTCGGCAGTCAAAGTGCCTCCCTGGAAAGTGCAAGGACCCAAGTTCAATCCCCGATACCACATGCCGTGCCAGCTCCGTATCAAGCTGGCCATGGAAACCAGGCATGGTGGCACATGCCTGCAGTCCTGGTGCTGAGGAGGCTGAAACAGGAGAGTCACAAGCTCCATAGCAATATCCTACGCCAAGTAGATAAATAAATAAAAAAGGTTTGACTAAAACTACAAATAAAAAAGTAAGGTAGTAAAAGTATAAAGCAGAGAAAACTCTCAATTACCTCTAGTTTCTCATTCTCTGTCTATGCTGTCAGCTGTATTACAGGAGTAATTGTTTCTCTAAGGCAACCTAAGTCCTGATCAAGATTAAGGTTCACGTTGGTAACTGTTCCTTTCTCTCCCCCCCCCAAAATGGTTAAAAACAAACATTTTAAAAAATCTTTTGAATATACTACAAGGACTGCTTTAGTTAATCCCTATTTCTCTGCTTACTGCCTCAGAATCTTACCATATTTCCATCCCTCGTCTCTGCATCCAGCACTAGGGTTTTGTGGCTCCATGATTTGATGCACAGCGCTCTCCTCTACATGCACTTCTTTGTCTTCTTTTGCCTTCTCCACTTGTCCGATGCCTCCACATGGCTTTATGATTCAGTCAGGTCACCTTTCTTTCAGACCCCTCCCCTGATATCTTTGTCACATGTCACAGAGATGCCCCTAAGACTCACACAAAGCTTTAAATGTCTCTTTTTCATAGCAACCATATATTCTAGATTCAAATGTACAGAGTGTTTTATAAAGTGACTTCACTACATTTTATCTCAATAGATATAAATTTCTCAGTGCATCACACTTAACAAATCTTGTTTTATCATTCTTATAGTTACTTGTGGGATAACTACACATAGTTACTATGCAAGAACACAAGGTCCTATATTTCCACAGTAAAGAAAGCTATCATAAAGAAGGCATATGTTATAATGTTTTACAAGTTTTTGAGAGAATCTAACATTAAACAGCAAAGACTTCATTATGATTAGTGTTTATTTGTCCCCCTGCAAAGCCTCATGCAGTCATTGATGAGCAGTTCTACAATCTGTGATTAATTCATGATCCAAGACTGGGATTATAGGTTTGAGTACTGCTGAGATTGCGGGGTTGAGTACTGTTGGGATTATGGATGTGAGCACTACACCCATCTCAGGAGGATAGCCTGAGTGTAACATGAGAGGGACAGAGAGACAGACTTGCTCTGTGCAGCCACTGGGCCACTGTCCTCCCCTTTGCTCTCCGCTCTTTGCTGCCGCCATGAATGGTTGCTCTCTGCCATGTGCTGCTCTGCCTTGGAGCCGGCTGGGCATGGACTGGGTAACTGTGACCTAAATAAGCCTTTCCTTTCTTCATTTTGAGTGTTGGGTATTTGTCCCAGCAATGAGAGAAGAGTAACTGAGATAGAATTAAGAGCCACTCGGGAATTGAAGTAAATTGGAACACACTTTCATAATAGAAATCACTTTTTATTTGCTATCTTCACAAACTATTTACTGAATTTTTCCTGTGTTTCACAATGGTGATTCTCTTGCTCAAAGTAATGTGTGTGTGTGGGGGGGGGGGGGTATACACAGATGAAATTAGAAACACTGAGTTACTAGGTTTGGCATGGAATTAATAGAGAAACAACTCCACAGAAAATAAAAATTTGAAAAATATTTAAGTGTAAGCATGTGGCCTCTTTTTTAGAAAATTAAATTCACTTTAACTGATGGATAAAACATAAAAATTACACATCCGTATGTTGTACTATGTACCAATATTTCAAGTATGATTGAAAATATGGTGAATGTTTAATTTTTAAGATTAAGTTCAATAAAAGACACAATGACATTAGTGCCCCTGAAAATACATCCCTGTGCTCTGCAGGTACTTATCCCCTCACTCTTGCCACCTGCTCCCATCCAAGTACCAACTGGGCCCGACCCTGCTCAGCTTCCGAGATCAGACGAGACTGGCCACGTTCAGGGAAGTATGGCTGTAGGCATTCTTGCCACTTTCTAAAGTAGTTCTGGAAGTCCTTTGTTGTGTTTTAGTTGTGCTGTGGTGGCTGCCTGAGGTCCTGAATTGATTCAAAACATTTATATTTCATAGTCATTTTGCCTGGAGAAAAGCCACCCTGCACAGTACCAGCCCTGGCGAACCAGGTGAGCGAAGACACAGCATAATGTGGTAATTGAAGAATTATCAAGACTAGCGGTCTCAGTTTCTCTTCGCTCATTGCCGGGACAAACTCAACCCTCAAAAGGAAGGAAGGAAAGTAGCTCACAGTTACTGGGGATTCAGTCCATACCCAGCTGGCTCCCAGGCAGAGCAGCACATGGCACAGAGCAACTGTTCATGGTGGTGCCAAAGAGAAGAGAGCAAAAAAAATACACCTAAAAAATATGCCCCCTGGCTTTGATCCCACGCAATCCACCATTCTTACCAATGTCTCTTTTACTATAATAATTTTTTTAACTTAAATAGTCACTGTTCCTCTCAACCACCCCTTATAATAATACACATTCAATACTATTGAAAACAAGAAATATGATATGTACTAAAATGCTTATTTGTTTAGAGTGAAAATACTCAAAGTCCTTTGCTCTAGCTTTTAAAGATATATAGGATTTTGTTATCTGTACTCCCCTACTGTGTGGTAGCACATCAGAACCTCTTTTTTATGTATTTGGTGCAGGGTCTCACTAGGCACCTCAGACTCATAGTGCTCCTTCTGTTTTCAGCCTCTCCAGTACTGGGACACTCAGCACATGTGGGCATGGCTGGAGCAGCATGTGGTGCTGGGGATGAACCTGGCACCTGTACTTTAGCTGTCTCACCGGCCCTCACATCAGAACCTCTTACTCCTGTCCAACTATAAACTAGGAGTCAAGGGTCAGCCTTGCCCACCCCCTCCACCCCTACTCTCCTCAGCTTCTGGCAACTATCACTCTGCTCTTGATTTCTGTGAGATCAAGTTCTTCATATTCCACACATGAATGAGATCATGCAGCACTTGCCTTTCTGTGCTAACCTGTTTCACACAACATTCTGATAGCCGCTTCCATCTGCGTTTCTCCAAGTCACAGGACTGTGTCTTCTTCATCGGTGAGTGTCATTCCCTTGTGCCTATGCACCGCACTTTTACTCATTTATCATTCTATGGTCACTGAGATTATTTGCATTGCTTGGCCACCCTGAGTCATGCTTCTGTATACAAAATAATGTAGGAATCTTTTTGTCACATTAATTTCATTTCTTTCAGGATTACTGGATATATGGTAATTTTACTTTTCATTAATTAATGCTAGGGATTAAACTGAATAGGTTGCTTATGGTAAGCACATACTAGGACACTGACCTAAATCTCAGTTTTAAACTGAATTTTTTTAAGAACCTCCATCCCGCTTTTCACAGTAGCTATACTACCTTACATTCCCACCAACAGTGCACTTGTTATCTTTAGTGTACATGGACACCATGTAGATGTAATATAAGTTCATAGGTGTTTTCCTACATATGTGTGTACATGTGCCTATAAGAGTGTGTGTGTATGACATATAGAGAGATAAATACAGAAACATATATCCTTCTTACTAAAATGAGATGACATATAATTGTGGTTTTGATTTGCATTTCCCTAATGCTTGGTACCATTGAACCTATTTTATGTCCCTGTAGGCCATTTGTATGCCTTCTATCGAGAAGAGTCTGTTAAGGTCTACTGAGTTTCTTATTTTTCATGGCCAGGTCAACCAGCCCTGGGGGTGAGGTTGGTGTGGCATGTGGACAGGGAATCCAACTGAAGTCCCTGTGCTTTGCCTAAGTTTGCCCAAACAGGCACCTTAGACCACTGAGCTATCTCACTGGCCCTATTGCTTATTTTTAATCAACCTCTTGGTTCATTTTCCTGTTGTGTTCTTGGAATTCCTTATATATCCTGAATTTCAATCTCCTGTTAGGTATACACATTGTAAATATTTTCTCCACCTTTGTAGGTTGTCTTTGCACTCTGTTGAGTGTTTCTATTTTATTTTGTTTGTTGGTGAGTAGATTTTTAGTCTGTTTGAGTGCCATTTGTCTAGTTTTGCTTTTGTTTCCTATGATTTTTGGTCTTGTCTACAAGAAAGAAAAAAAAAAACCCAAGACCATCGTAAGATCCTGATGCCTCTCTGAGATGTTTCTAATATTAATTCTGTAATGTTCACAAGATTCAGAATAATAAAAGTTAAGCCCCTAAACTGAATGAGGAACAAAAATAAAAGTAAAGATGATAAATTACATAATCTCTGAATTCAACTAAACAAATTATTGACAAACTAAAATGAGAGAATATAAATAAATTTTCTTGCTAAAAATTCATGCAAAAGAAATCATTCTGAATAAATTACAGACATCAGTCAAGTATCAGAATTAAAGAGAAAAACGCAGAATGCAATAGCTCTAGAAAAGAACCATTGAGTTTGTTAAAAACTTATTCAAAATAATTTTGCTTCTTTGCTTTCTTTGTGGAATAGAAAACATGATTAAATAATTAAAACTGCCCTAAAAAGCAGTTTCCAAGTACTAAGCCTCGAAATACTTCTATTCCTTTAGAACAAATAAATCAAATATTGAACTGTAGATCCAAAACTTAAGGGACAGAACAGGATGAATAATACATCAGATTTGGTTAATAATTTTTCTATTTTATCTTTACACTGAAACACTGCTCAGGAGTAGGAGCAGGTTGCTCTAGAGACTGAGAAGAGAAAGCTAGCTGGCAATAGGAAAATGGGTCAAATACAGACTATGATATCACAAGGGTTTGGTTTTCTTTTCTTCAAAATCAACAGGTGAGGAAAGACAGGAAAATCATCTAGAGATTTGTTTGATCAAAACCAGGTAGCTTCCCAACCATGACATCTTGGTAGTAAAATTGTTGAACTTTTACCTGGCAGAGGCTGAACGCATGTGAAACATTTCTATGTTTCACCATAGAAATGATTATCTTTCCATCCATGAAACATAGCATGTTGATATTATTTTTAACATTTTTTGAACGGATAGTATTTGGATGCTTTTTGTTAAACAAACACAGCAGAAAGCCCTCGTACAATCCCCGACTCTTACTTAGATACAGCTTCGTGGAGGTTCCTGTTATATATATCTCTTCAGTATTTCCTTAGGAAAATACAAGGGAAAATGGATGTACAAGTGTTTATTTATGCATGAAATTTACATGATAGTCATTTTCCTCACTTTCTGTCAATAAGCATGTATTGTGGAAATATCTGCGCTTGAAGTACATTTCCAGGTATCTATGAAAAATTCAGGAAAAAAAATCTTATCTTCTACATTCAGTATTTCTCCAATTACATTTCCTCTTCTCCTCATGTTTTATATTTCTGATTTTACATTGTTATTCCATCAACTTTGTTTATCTCATTTGCAGTATGAGATTACTTATAATAATGTTACTCATATCCAAGGCTTATGATAATTAACTGAATAAGAGACATAATGAGCTAGTCAGATTCACTCTCATAAGAAGCACATGAAATAATGATTTTATTATAAAATTATGATAATATTGTATGATAATATTTTATCATAAAATGATAAAATAATAATACTTGATTTAATCATCTTAGCAAAAGAATAAATTTCACTTGTTTCCCATTAATTGTGGTAAAGCTTGCCAGTAAACCGACTCACGTTACTCAGGCCACAGATGCAGAAAATGTCTCTGATTCTCGCCTGCTACACTTTCATCAGCAGACTCTGTCTTTGAACTCTCACCCAGTTCCCCAGCCCTCGCACACGCACCATCTCCACTGCTGACACTGTGTTCAGCGCCATTGCTGGCATGATGTGCTCCGCTGGCTCTGCAACACATTCCCCGCTTCATCTTGTGCCCATCTGCAGCCTCCACAGCCAGCCAGAAAGAGCTTTAAAAAAAAAACTTGAATTACATCACATCATCTCTCACCTATTGGCTTTCTTTCAGATGAAGTCAACTAACTCATAAGGTTCCATGAGCTTACACACACACCTTTTCTTGTATCTCAGACACAGGCTGACGCTCACCCCCTCCCTCAACCCGAATCAATCCTGCTGGCTTCCCTGCCACTCCTTAGACCGCTGTGCTCATTCCCACTGAAGGATTTTGCACCAATTCTTTCTTTTCTCTTGAAACACGCTAACCTAGATCCAAGATAAACACTATTTCCTCACTATTTTGAGGACTTCATTCAAAGACAAAATTTGTCAGGTCACAGTATAGAAATGCAAGACAGCAGTTAGAACTGAATTCCAGAGAAAGAATGAATTATTGTATCTTCTGCAGCCCACATGTTGGACATTTTTATATGAAAAATTATCATTTATCTTCATTAAAATTTAATTGGTCAATCTGATTTTTTTCTGACAACCTTATAATTCCCTCCTCATAGTGGTTTTCTCTGCTACCATAGAAAAATAAAAACTTCTCTTGCTCTGTTGCACTACAATTTCTTATCCTGCTTTATTTTTTTTTCATGGCATTCTACTCTTCTAGAAATGGCATTTACATTTTACATTTATAGAAAAATATTTCTACAAATGTAAAGTTTCTATAAATGTACAGTTTCTAAGATACAGGTTCTACAGAGACAGAAAATTTGTCTCTATTCTCAAAGCTCAACACATAATAGCTGCTCAAGATATATATATATATATATATATATATATATATATATATATATTACATATTTGTTTTGCTATTGAAGTGCTTGGATTTAACTCAGGACTTCATGTAGGCTGTACAAGCACTGTACCACTCAGGACATCTCCAGCCCAATTTTATAACATAGAATATCTTAGATAACTACAAGGACAATTCCAGCACACAGGCTCAGACAATTTAAAACTCAATAGGTTCTATTCCTCAATGCACCTTTTCAGACAAACTGGAGAACTTTTCCACTTTAATGTTAAATGTATGCAACATCCAGCCTCCTCTTTCTCGGATATTAAAAACAAAAGAAAATCTTAAGCATAACATAAACTTATAAGAGAATATCAGACTTCAGTCTCCTAATTTATACATTAGAAACCCAAAGGCTCAGGAACATCAATGACTTTCCCAAAGGGAATCTTTCACTTTCTAGAATGATTTTACAACCAATGTTCTCCCTGCTGCATTAATAAGATAATGAGACCTCACCTATTTGGTATTAAAGAGTACAGCCACAGAGGAGATGCCCCATAAACATTTACGCTTAAGTGATGAACCAAGAAGCAAAATCAACCTTCAGCCAGCTGATCACCTATAAGATATGGTACCCTGTTATTAACCACAATAGTTATTCATTGATCACGTAAATTTTTATTAGTACATGTTTACAAAACAAAGAAATTATCATATTAATATAAGTACCATGTTTTCAATATTCTATTAAATCACAGGGCCAGGGAGATAGCTCAGTAGCATAAGTGGCTACCTGGCAAGGGCAAGGAACTGAGTTCAATTCCCAGTATGACAAAAAAAATCTGGGAAGATAGCTCAGTACAATAAACGCTTGCCTGGTAAGCACAAAGTTGTAAGTTCAATCCCCAGTACATCAAAAAAATTTAAATCACGATAGCTACACATAAAAGGAGAACCATATCTTTGTCATTCAGTTGACTCAGCCTTCACAGGATGATATATGAGAAACAAAAATCTTTAAATTTTATTTAATTTGCACAATAGTAGATTTATAAGGTAAAGCAATCTAAATTATTCCAGCTAATGAGGCATATCATTATGTCTGGGGCCTATCAAGCAATAACCTGTCTTAAGTGGACAACAGTAGTCATAAAACCTGTTCTCCCTGTCTTATTAAAATAAATGCAACATTAAGGGCCAGGGAGGTAGCTCAGTGGCATAAGCACCTGCCTGGCAAGTGCAAGGTCCTGAGTTTGATCCCCAGTACCACAGAATAAATAAAAATAAAATAAAATACAACAATATCAATATTACTAAAGGATTTGATGACAGATGAGAATTTTATGAAAGCAAAAGAGAATATAGAGAGAGAATATATTGAGAAAATATATATACAAAATATGTAAATATATCTTCAAATATGTCATGTTTTTAGAAGTACAAGTTATGGGATTTCTGAGTAGGCTGGAAACATGGATGATAGAGGATGAGGCAGGTGAGTCAACTAAATGCCCAGAGGACCTGACAGACAGCAATTAAGGAGGCTAACGATACAGGTGCACATCTCGCCCAGAAGCAACCCTCTGTGGTAATGAGGAATGCTGTGCCCCAAGCATTGCTGGGTTTTTTTTAATAGAAACTTTTATAATTTTTAATAAAATTTCTAATTTTATAAAAGCAAAATCTGTTGTCTTCTAAATAACACACATGTCAAACGAAAAGAGGGCAGGCGGAACATAAATGTCCGAGATGTTGAAGACGTTGGAAATACAAGAAGAAAAGTAATCGCTCTTTAACATGGAACTAACACTAGTGAAAAGATAAGAAAATGTATTCACAAGAAGTAATATAATGCTTTAATTTTTAAAGGAAAAATATTTTAAATGGACATTTTAATATTTAAAATGTAAAATTAATTGTATGGGAAAACGAATTGAATGAGCAGAGGATAAAAGAAAATAAATTTTCAGACATCATAATTAAAAGGCAATAGGAGAGAAAAGAAAGTTAAGTTATTCACATCCTTTCTTCTCTGTACTAGGAGTTTTAGAAAAGGATAAATGTGAACGTGGAAAGAAAGATACAGCACTGCCGAACGAATTATGCAGGATGACTTCCCAAAACTGCCAGAAACGTGTCTTCATTTTAAAAGAACTCACAAAATGGCCAAAAGACTACTTTATAAAACAGTCAAATGTCATTGTAAAATTTAAGGAGACAAGGATTCCAGAACCGCTTACTGGACTTCTGCAGCCCTTTAGTGAAGAGCCACAGGTCGCTGGCAGGAAACAGGAAGCAACCCTAGGTCGTTCAATGCATTCAAAATGCCTTGAACATCCTGAGAGGAAGTGACTTTCAGCCTAGGATGCTAAACTGGGTGAAAGGATGACTGAGTAGTCATTCTCATAGCAAAAAATTTGCTTTCTATATTACCTGTAGTCAGGAAAGAACAATATATGTGATCCAAGAATGAACAGATGGAGCAGGGAGTGGTGGCTCGTGCCTGTAATCCCAACACTCAGGAAGCTGAGGTGGGAGGACTTCTGGGAGTCTGAGGGAGGGGAGGAAAAGACAGGAAAGGGGGAAGAAATGAAAAGAGAAAGGTAAAATGGAAACTAAGCTTTGGAAATAAGGGGGGGAAAGAGGGTTAAGGGAGGAGAGCAAAAAGGGGAACAGGAGGGATCAAGATACATCATGTGCGTGTACAAATTCTTCTTGATAAAAGTGATAATTACGCAAAAGTGATAATTGTGCCAATAAAATATTTTTGTCTTTTATTTTTCCATTTATGTATTTGGTACAGGGTCTCTCTACACAGCTTGGACTCGTGGTGATCCTCCTGTGTCAGCCTCCCCAGGACTGGGATTACAGGCACACAGCACCATGCCCAGACCCGCCAGCTCAGCTTCCTCTGGGGGTGAGACGGGAGCAGCAGTTGGGACCCAGGATTGAACCCTGGTCTCTGCACTTCCAAAGCTGGCAGTCCACTGAGCTATCTTGCTCGCCCTGTACAAATAAAATTAATAAATCTTTTCAAGGTTCCATAATTAAGTGTGGCATAAAAGTAGACATATGCTAATAAACTACAACTAAGTGCATAGAAAGAGTTGATTTTCAATTGCACCACTACCATTCAATGAGGAAAGGAGTACTCTACTTGTTAGTAATGCTGGAACCGTGCCACAGGCAAAAGAGTGAAAAACTCCTACCTCATATCACGAGCAAAAATTAACTCAAAATAGATCAAAGACCTAAACGTAACAACCAAAACCATAAAACAAAAACAAAAACAAAAAAAAAAAAAAAGACATAAATCCTTATGGTCTTGGATTAGGCAATGGATTCTAAGAAATCGCAGCAAAAACACAAACAGCAAAATAAATTCGACTCCATCAAAATTAAAAGCTCTTAGACTGGGCGTGGTGGGGCATGTCTATGGTTCCAACACTGGGGAGGCTGAAAACAAGAGGATCACTACAAGTCTGAGCTGTGTAGTGAGACCCTGTACCAAATAATTTGAAAAATAAATAAATAAAAGCTCTTACCCTTCCAAAGATACTATCAATTAAAAAACAGAACCCAAAGGACTGAAGAAAATATTTGCAAATCAGCTAGCCAGTGAGGTACATTGTAGTTGTCACCTTTTTTCCAACTGTGATATTACCTAAAATAAGCAACTGAAAAAGAAAGATTTACTTTGGCTTAAGTTGTCGAATATTTAAATCCACGATCATTTAACTGCATTGTTTCTGAGTTCATGGTGAGAGAGGACAGCATGGCAGGGAGTGCAGAGGGTGGTAGAGAAAACAGCGCATCCTACAGTGTTCAGGAGGCAGAGATACCTGTGGTCCAGGGATGCAGTCTACACTTGAAGGCTCCCTCCCCCCTGGCTGCTGCCTCCAGCCAGGTCCCAGTTCCTAATTTTCCTGTAACCCCCCACCCCCAGTGGACCATCACCTGGGGACCAGTTTTTAAGAGGTGACTATTTCTATGCCACTTCAGATCCAAACTTAATAGACAGATATTCAGAATACACAAAGAACACTTACAATACACTAGTAAAAAGACAGGCAACCCAATTCAAAAATAAAAAAAAAAGCAAAGGAATGGAATTCAAAATTTTTTCCTAGGAAAATTCACAAATGGACAATAAGTACATGAAAGGATTCTTAACACTGTAAATCCTTATAAAAATACAAATTAACAACCAAAACATGAAATTCAACTTCACACAGAGGCTATAATTTTGAAAAAGAGAAAAGACCAGTAGCCCCTAACAATGTGGAGAAACTCTCAGGCATCATTGGTAGAAATAGAAAGTGGTGTAGCAGTTTTGAAAAGCAGTTTGGCAATTCCTCAAGAAGATGCGGGCTCCAGATTTCACCTTTCCACTCATAGGTATATACTTAAAAGAGTAAGAATGATACAACTGCACAAAATTCCATAAGCAGTGTTCATAAAAGCACAATTTATAATGAACAAAAGGTGAAAATTAACCAACATTTCATCAGTGAGGAAGAGATCCACAGAATGTGGCCGATTCATGTACACGAATATTGTTTGCCCATTGAAGCAAATGAAACACTGATAATGCTGTGCTCTGGCCAGCCCTTGGAAAGTCTCTGCCAAGTGCAAGAATCCAGGAACAAGAAACCACAAACTGAAAGATTCTATTCATATGAAAAGGCTAAAATGGAAAATTCACAAAAAACAAATATTAAGTTAGTGGCTGCCAAAAGGTAGATGGTGTGGGTAGGAAATGATTTAGCAGATTGTTTTTTGTTTTTTTGTTTTTGAGAAGATTGAGATGTTCTCAAACAATGATGGTGATGGTTACATATTCTGATAAATATGCTGAAGTCAGGAAGTTACATACATATTTACATATGTTAATAAATTTTATGATATATGACTTGTGTCTTAAATTTGGGGGAAAATACGATCAATTTGGCTCAAGATGTGAGCATCACGTTTGCTACATCAGTAAGAGTCTAAGATTGAGAACTAGAACCATGTTGAAAATTCCTCTAAGGGCATGAATCAGTGAGTGAACTAATTTTATCATCTCTACTATTAATTAAAACAAATAAAAAACTTGCCTTCTGTTTTTAAAGTGCACAAGGATAGGACATCCCCTAGGGAAAGTGGCACAAGGAGAAGAACAGGTGAGTTGTGTAGTTGAAGTATCAGGTGCGGAGTAAGAAGCAATACTGGGGAAAGACAGGCAAAGGATTTTTCCACAACAGTGAGGAAATTAAGCTTTTGCCCTATAAACCAAATTGTCTCTAAAATAGCTTTATGAAATCTGATGGAGAAAGTGCAGGGTTGTGGAAAAGAAAGAATTAGAACCTCTACACTCAGGGATTACAGATTTACAGACCCATCAGTGCTTTCCGCCAGCAAAATCTCATTCCTATCAGATTATTCCTGGTTCCCATATCCAGGGTCTTTGATAATTCTGAAACAATTTTTGTTATGTGGCTCCGTCAACAAGTTTTGAAAAAAATCCTTCAAATGTTATGTAAAAACTGTATTTTTCACACTGCTGGACATTGAACCAAGGGCCTTGGTATGCTCTACCATCAGCCCTTCTTTCAATTATTTCTTTTGAGTAAGGGTCTCTTTGTTACCCAGGTGGGCTAGGACCTCCAATCCTCCTTTCCTACTCTTCCACTGTGCTGGTGTGGGGGTGTTACATGACAAGACTTCCTCCCATTCTTCCTGGAGAATCTGGCACTTTAGTAAAATGATACTAGTTTTTTTCTAATGGTATTAGACTATTTTATTTTCACCCATTTCTCCAATTTTGGCACGTGCATTAGAAAATCTGTAGGTGAAAATCTCTATGTGCATGGGTATAGACATCAAGCTTTAGAACAGAAACCTCTTTTCCCTCCTACCTTCCCCACTAACTCTTCTAGGAACACACTGTTGAGTACAAATTAATCAGAAGTCTTCCTGCACACAACATCCAAACTAGAAATGGAATCTCCCCACACAGAGAGAAACACGGAGTCTGTTTCTTCAACGTGTATTACTAAACTTTTGTGATTATATTAATGCGCTTGGAAGTGATTTTTCTGAACCCTTGTTTCACATCCCCCTGTTCGCTTTCCTATAGGTTTTGTGTCTCAGTACAATTCCCACTGACTGCAGGGAGCTTGTCCCTTGAATGAGCAGCACAAACAGAAAGCTGCGCTAATCATTAATTGGTCCTTCAGTATTTTGGTGGCTTCTGCTTCTCCCAGGAGAGGGATGTTCCTTCCAACAGGAGCTCACTCTTCCAAGGCAGAGTTCTAATTTCTGAACATTGCCCAGTTAAGTTTAATCTTTATTTCAAAGAGGAAATAAAACAATAAAAATAAAGATACAGAATTTCAAAACAAGATGTTAGGAAACTAAAGAGTGGTTATAGCATTGCATATGGTTACCTTCAAAGCAATTGCTCAGATTTCAAGACATAGGCTTGCAAAATTGATAAATAAATATAAGCACAAACCATTCCTTTCAATGAACTAGTAGAAATTAGTAGTATAATTATCTTAGCCATTTCGTATATGTGTATACATATACATTTTTTTTCTTTTCCCTTCCTTTTTTTCCTTTCCCCATCCTAAAAATAATTTCACAGTGCCTATTCAAAACTAATGTCTAGTATTGTGCACATATTTGGTAGCTAGGGAATGAAAGGGGGAAAAAGATATTTGAAAGGCAGAGCTAGCCCTTAGAACAAATTTTTAAAATATAATTCATAGACCAAGGATAATTGTTGAAAATCACAGGTACCACAGTGCTCTGAACCAAACTTTCTTTGGCATCCCCTTGTTAACAAGTCCTCTAGGTGGTTCTCATGAGGTCTGAGGTGGTTTAAAGATTTCATAGTGGAGAACTAAAGCTGCAGTAGTTCATTTTTGATTGCTAAAGATTGTTTGGGCAAACTGCTAGCTTCCCTTAGCTCCCACACAACCTGGAGGGCAAAACAACAGATGTGGACTGGAGGCCAGAGCTGGAGTGGACCTTCCTGCGATGCAGCTTTCAGAGTCACTAACTCCCACCTTGAAGCCAGCGCTGTAGGTCACATGGCTGCTGCTTACACTTTGTCACACTCCTGCCACTCTTGCAAGAGGGGAAGCAGAGCAAGCTTTTCAAGTCAAGAGACTCTACTGAGGTCAATATATTTCAGGAACTTATGCGGGGAAAGGTCCCAGGAACACAGAGATAAAGGAATGAACTCTTTTTCAATCTCCTTCCTGAACTATTTCATCCCAAGCTATTTATCCTGACTTAACTCAAAAATGAAAAGCTGGGAAGAGGCACAGAGCTTCTACTCCGGAGCCTCTTTCAATTTCTAGCTTGGAAATCAGCCCAATGTGCACACTTCCCCTGCAGCACCAACCTTTCTGCTCTGCCCCATCCTTTCCAATAAATTTCAGACTCCAGTTCTCCTTTGTTCCTAGTCTTCTGCAGCTATTGGTGTGAGCAGGGGCAGATACAGGGCCATTTGGGGTGGAAGATGCTGAAGAGGAGCAAGCAGACCTGACAAGAGAACTTGTTTTTTTCCAATTCACTTTGCTACAGCTACAAATGTTACTTTTGCAACACTCTCAGTAATAATGACAGTTTACTCTTAAGTTTCAAAAAAAAAGACCTAAATTCCACTATGTTCACTGTTTGCCTGGCACCCTGGTACTATCTTGCTGAATTTAAACATAGTGTGCCATTTAATCCTCTTAAGAATCCAATGAGCTGGGGCATGTGCGTGAGACCTTCCACCTGCTCACCCCCTCCTCGGACCCCTTTCCAGACAGATCCCAAACCTGGAGTGTGAGCAAGACTTTCTTTCTGCTTGCCAGCTCCCTCAGACCCTTTCCAGTCACAGCCCAGGCCTGGTGTACAGGCATGGTGTTGAACCCTGTGGCAGAACTGCCTGCAGAGAGGCGAGGGACCAGACCTAGCCAGCTAATCCAGAAGAACATCTTGCCAGAGGGGCACAGCAGGTTAAACTCCATGGGCTGCAGCAGGAGAAGCAGAGCACAGTAGCCAGACCCAAGCCAGGCACCTCTGGATGAATTTGAACTTGGTAGATCTGGACCAGGTAGGCTGAGACACTTTGCTAGATCTATAAGAGCATCCTCTTTCTTTTTTGTTTAACCAAAAGAGGGGACAAGAGGTAACCTGAGTGAACTACTAGCCTGCCTAGAAGACCCCATGTACAGCAAAGGGAGGTGATCAACAGAACTTAAGGGAACTAATTTAAATAAGAATTCTTAATTTAATATCTGCTTAGCTATACAGACATAATGCTTGCTCTTATGGTCTAAAATAAAAACCTGCTAGTTATAAAAGTTTGTCAACTGCTAAATAGAACTACCCATTATTAGTGTTCCTAATTGTAGCTCAGTAAAAACTGTAACCGCCTTAAACACATAATCTCTCTTGGATAAGAATATCAGTAGGTGCTAAGATAATAACTGCACCAAAACTCTACACCAAAGTTCAGAGGACGGTGCTATACAAAATGACAAAGAGAAGGAGCAAAATGCATTCTCAGGCCCTGAGCCCATCTAGAACAAATGTAGGAGACACCATCATAGAAAAAATTGGAAATCACACACGTGAAATCTCTGAAATAATAGTGTCTGAAGTAAAGAAACAACTGCAGAAAGATATAGAGGATATTAGATCAGAAATAAACACCAAAGTTACAAAAAAGGAAATGATAACTGTAATGAAAGAATTACTAAGTTCTTCTAAAGAAGACAATGCTAAAAAAAGTAGATGAGAATATAAAAATGATGAAATCCTTGAATGAGCAATATAGGAAAGAAATAGAATGCAGGAAACAGATTCAAAGTGCTATACAAGAAATTAAAACTTCAATCACAAGCTGGCAAAACTGCTCGAATGAAAGTAAAGATAGAGTTTCAGACCTTGAAGACTCTATTGCAACTAGTGAAAAGGTAAGAAAAGATCTCTTAAAAACAACTAGGATGCAGGAAAAAATAATTCAAAATCTGTAAAATGATGCTAAGATAAACAATGTAAGACCAATAGGCATCAATGAGAAAGAAGGAATCAATACAAACAATATAAAAAGAATATGGGCTAGGGAGATGGTTCAGTGCAATAAGCACTTCCCAGTGCAAGCACAAGGGTTTGAGTTCGATCCACAGTTCTGCCAAAAAAAAAAAGATAATATGGGCAGAAGTAATAGCAGAAAGCTTCCCAAATATGAGGAAACAATCTGACATTCAGGTAACTGAAGCATATAGAACTTCAAATAACACCAACCCAGTTAAAACCACATCCAGATATAATAATCAAGATCCCAGAAATCCAGCACAATAACAGTATACTAAAAGCTGCTGGAGAAAAGAAACAGATCACACTTAAAGGAAAACTCATCAGACTAATGGCAGACTAATGACAGATTTCTCTTCACAAACCATCAAGTCAAGAAGAGCATGCAGCAATGTACTTCAAGTCTTGCAAGAAAACAAATTCCAGCCAAGACTGCTATACTGTGCAAAACTCTCTTTTAAGTTTTATGTGAAATCTTCCATGACAAAGAATAACTAAAGAATTTCATGATGACAAAACCAACCCTACTCAGAATCTTAAAATGTATTCTAGATAGGGACCAAAATGACCACAGCTCCACAACTGAGAACATAAAGAACCCACAAAATAGGGCAAACAATTAAACTCAGGAGAAAAGGGGGTATACAACAGCAGGTAAATAACATGTCAATCATAATTCAACATACCTCAATTATAACCATCAATGTAAGTGGACCCAATTCACCAATTAAAAGAAATAGACTGGCAGAGTGAATTAGGAAGCAAAATCCAACAATATGCTGTGTACAAAGGAAACACTTAATTCATAAAGAAATTCATAGGCTGACAGAGAATGGAAAATAATAGCTCAGACAGTCTCAACTTCAAACCAAGAATGATCAAACAAAATAAAGAAGGCTACTACATATTAATTAGGGGGAAAACACAAGAGGAAGAGATAACACTTATAAATACATATGCACCAAACATGGGAGCATCCCATTAAGACAAATCTTAAGGGACATGAAAAATATAATATCCAAAGCCACAATCATAATAGGAGATCTTAACATTGCTTTATCCCAAAAAGATAGGTCAAGCAGACAAAAAATTAGCACAAAAGTAGAAGAACTGAACCAGAACTTACAACAAATAGACTTCGTTTGCAGATAGCCAATATTTGGCCGTAGCCCTTCAAGTTCAGTGAGGACTCAGGACATAAGAGAACCTGTGCTGTGACATCTTCTAACTCAGTGGTGTCCTTAGTTTTCTGATCAAGGAGATTATGGGGAAACGGGGGAAAGTGATTGACAATGCATAGTGTGCCTAAGGAGAGTCACCTAGAGAGGAAAAAATCTCTCAGGCTTTCACAAAGAGCAAATTGGTCAAGTAATGGCTGTGACTCATCCAGAGGGCTGACACTGACAGAAGATATACGAGGTGCTACACATGGTTCCAGAATAAATCCTGTGGAGATTTGACTGACCTTATCAGATAACAAAAGTTACATTCTTAGTTATATGGTCTTGCTTTAACTTTGTCTTAATCATCCAGCAGAAGAGTGTAACCGCAAGATATAAAAAGTAAACTATATTAACATGCTGAGCTGCAAAGGCTCAAGTCAACAACTTCAGACAGTAGTGCTGGTCACCCACTACTATTATGGACTATTGGACTATATTGGGTTATTTGCTGCATTCAAGTACCTACAACATTTGGGCTGGCATCAAGTATAAAAACACCCTTTAAAGACTTCTCCAAATACAGCTTCTCTAACAGCAATAGAACACTGATCTCTTGACAAAACAAAACAAAATAGAAGACCATTTTGTAGTAAAAAAAAAAAAAAAATATATATATATATATATATATATATATATATATATATATATATATGCAAGATAGTCAGGATAGATACACAGCTACTTTCTGTTAGTCCAATGAGAAGAAATGTTTGTACTCATGATGTTTAGACAAGATTTCATGTCTACATCTTGTCTTCTGAATAACTACTACAAAGACAACAATATGCAATGTATTAATTTTTGTAACTGTTCTAAAAACCTGTTTTTGAAACTGTTTCATTGCCATTTTATCTTTTTTTCATTAAAATGAATAAAACATTAAGTTTAAAAAAATAATCCAATGAGCTGGATGTCATTATCATCCCCATTTTAGATCTGAGAACATGTGATGGACATCTTGGTGTTTTCCAAGATTTTGCTATCACACATTGTGCTGCTATAAATATAGGTACACATATATCACTATGATATAATGTTTTCAGTTCCTCTGGGAAAACCCCAGTAGGGGGATAGCCAGCTTGAATGGGATTTCCAGTCCTACTCTTTTGAGGAGTCTCCACACTGATCTCCACAATGGTTGTACCAGTCTACATTCCCACCAGCAGTGGAGAAATGTTCCCTTTTCCCCACAAGCTCTCCAACATTTGATTTCCTTATGATAGCCATTCTTTCTAGAGTGAGATGGTATCTCAGTGTTGTTTCTATTTGCATTTAATGAATGGCTAGCGATGCGGAGCATTTTTTCATATATTTATTCGCTTCTTTAATTTCATCCTCTGAGAAGTGTGTATTCATCTCAGATGCCCATTTCTGAATTGGGTCTTTAAATTTGAGGGCCTATTATAACAGTGAAGCTTTGAGGGGTCACATTGCTTCTTTAAGATGCCATATATTAACTGACGAGGCTGAGAATCAAGTCCAGGACTGTATAATTCTATAGTGCAGTCTTTAGTCAGGGTGAGTTAATTTTTTGAATTGGAGAGTATGATTCTGCCTTACACATGCTGGGCTTTATCTAGTTACAAGAAATTGTAAACTAAAAAATTTGCATTAAGTTTAGGTAAACCATGTGCTCTCCAGGCTTTTTGGTCATGTTGTCTAAAACATTCTTTTATTCTCAGAATAAGTTGTCTGCATGTTGCCAATTATTATGTCTTTGCCTGGAAAGATCCAAAGGGACAAAACAAATGGGTGGAGTACTTCTACCTATCAAGGTCTATTTTTAACAAGAATAAGTGTTCCTCAGAATTTCTTAATAGAGGGGCTGCAGGCATGCCTGTGATACTAGCACTGGGGAGGCTCAGACAGCTGGATCACTATGAGTCTGAACTGTGTAGCAAGGCCCTACAACAAATAAATATTTTTTTAAAAAATATATAAAAGGAAATTCTTAATAGACACTCATTTCTAAACATTAAGTCAGAGTTGATCACATGCCTTTCCCCTTTCATAGTCAGTCACTTGTGAAGATAACTAGGACTGTTCTATCTTACCAATTTCCCACACAATTCAGCTCACAGACCCTGAGAAGGAGCCCACCTACCCTGGGCTCACACCTGTGCACTCAGGTCCCCAAAAACATCAGAGTCTTAGAAGAAGCACAGGGAGTAAATTGTTGTTACACAGACAATGAACATATTTATCTCTTAGTTTGGGGCTGACTCACCTGGATTTTCCTACATTTCACTTCACCTGTTGAGATTGCTCAGAAGAGGCACCATAAGGCAAGTACTGCTGGATGTGAAAGATCAGATAGATATAAACATAATCATAGTGGAAAACATCAATGTTCCACTATCAAAAACAGATAGATCAGCTAGACAAAAATATTAGCAAAGAAATTTGAGGGTTGAATAAAATTTCAAAAAGGTGGACTTAATAGATATCTGTAGTGTTCTCCCAGGAACAAAATGCCATTCTTCTTAACAAGGTAAGGCACTCTCTCCAACATAGACCACCTACTAGCCAAGCAAATGTAAAAGGATTAAAATTATACCGCATAAGTTATCAGATCATAACACAATGAACTTGAAATCAATAATCAAAAGACACACAAATTATGCAAATACTTGGAAACTGAACAAAACACTCTTACATAAGCATAAAGTTATGGGAGAAATCAAGAAATTAGACAGTTCTTTGAATAATAATGCTGAAATTTACAGGCCTCAATGTAGCAGTCCTAAATAAAAGTTTCTTATAAACTATGAGTGATAACACCACAAAAAAACAGTGACAGCCCAAATAAATAACCTATATGCACCTCAAAGTCCTAGAAAACCAAGAGCGATCCAAATCCAAAGCTAATACAGGATAGAAAATTATCAAGATCATAGCACACATAGATAAATTGAGAGCAACTCATATACAATTAATTGAAAGGTTGGTTCTTTAAAAGAATAAACAAAATGGACAACCTTTAGCCAATCTAACCAAAACAGGAAGAAAAGACCAAAATCAATGCAATTAAAAATAGAAAATAAAATCAAAACAGACACTGTAAAAATCAAAATCTTGATTAAGAACTACCTTGCAAAGTTACATGCTAATAAATTGGAGAATTAAGAAGAACTTGATAGAGTTCTACATATGTAAGAATGACCAATACTGAAAAAACATTTTTAAAACCCTGAGTAATCAAAACATAACCAAGACAATTTAAGCAGTAATTAAAAAAAAAAAAACTTGTTAACTAAGAAAAATTCAGGCCAGGATGGATTCTCTGATGAATTTACAAAACCATCAGGGAAGGACTAACACTGGTGCTTCTCAGGTTTTTTAAGGAAATCAGAAGGGAAGGAATTCTGTCAAAGTCATTCCTGGAGCTGCCCATTATACCTAGTCCAAAGCCAGCAAATGATCCAACCAAAAATAAATAAATAAATAAATAAAAGTATAAAGGAGGAGAAAAATGATACACTAATCTCTTTACTAAATATAAAAGCAAAAATCTTCAACAAGATGCTAGCAAACAGAGTACAACAAATCATCAAAAAAATCATACGCCATGAGCAAATAACATCCATCCCAGGGATGCAAGTTGGTTCAGTATATGCAAGCCAATATATGTAATATATCACACAAAGAGAATCACAAACTATATGATAATCTCAATAAATACAAAAGTCTTTGAAAATAAATTCAACATGGTTTCATAAGACATAAGCACTCATCAAAGTAAGTATAGAAGACTCTTATCACAATCTGATGAAAGACAAACGTACTACCAACATCATGGCAAATGGGGGAAAACTGAAAAATTTCCATCTAAAATCAAGAATATGATGTCCACTATGCCCATTCCTGTTCAATAGAATACTCAAAACATTAGCAAGAGCAATTAGGCAAAAAAGGAAATAAAAGGGGTGTGTATGGGAAAGGAAAAAATCAAACTATCATTATCTGCCAGTAATATGATCCTCTAGGCAAAAGACCCCAAAATCCACAAAAAGTGTCCTAGAAATAATTACACTTACTAACATAGCAGAACACAAAATCAACACTCAAAACCTAGTAGCATTCCAGCACATGGATAACAATCCTAGTGACAAAATAAAAAGGCAAAAATACAATTCATAATCTCTCTAGGAGAAATTAAATACTTAGGAATTAACCTGAGGAAGTGCCTATTAAAGTACCACACTTGGGTCAGAGAGATAGCTCAGTGGCTTAATTGCCTGCCTGGCAAGCACAGC
This sequence comes from Ctenomys sociabilis, assembly GCA_004027165.1. Taxonomy (NCBI): domain Eukaryota; kingdom Metazoa; phylum Chordata; class Mammalia; order Rodentia; family Ctenomyidae; genus Ctenomys; species Ctenomys sociabilis. Next base: position 19,192 of record PVKA01016773.1, on the reverse strand, counting down.
TCCTGAGTTCAGTCTCTGATATAAAAAAATAAAAAATAAGAAAAGGAAGTATACAGCACTCTGAAAAAAAGGAAATTGAAGAGGACGTCAGAAAATGGAAAGACAATCCCTATTCCTGGATATGCAGCACTAATATAATCAGAACGATCTTATTTCTAAAAGTCATTTACTGAGTTAATAAAGTATTCCTGGGCCAGCCAAATAGCTCAGTAGATTAAAGTGCCTGTAAGCAAATGCAGGGGCCAGGGATGCTATCCCTGGGCCTACCCTGCCAGCACCTCCCTCGGGGCACACTGAGACAGGAATTGAGACTGGGCATGATGGTGCGCACCTGCAATCCCAGCTCTGGGGAGGCTGTAAACAGGCGAAGCACTATGAGTCTGATATGGTAGTGAGACCTTGAACACCTTGTAGGCCCTTCCCTAAAGAAATACAAAAAATAAAAAGTGAACATTTTTTTAAAAAAGCATTCCTCAAAATAACAACATTATTCCTCGCAGAACTTGAGAAAGTAATTCTAAAATGTATATAGAACAAAAAGAGACCCAGAATAGCAAAAGCAATGCTTGGTAACAATAGCACAGCCAAAAGCATCATCACAGTCTCAGGTCTGAAGCTACTTTACAAAGTTTCAGTGATAAACACAGCATGGTACTTGGCACAAGAACAGACAGGAGGGTCAATGGAACAGAATGGCAAACACAGAAACCCCAAGCACATTAAAGTACTTAATCTTTGACAACGGGGCCCAAAACATACCCTGGAGGAAAAAGAGCCTCTTTAATAAACTGACTCTCCACCTGCAGACGGCTGAATCTAAAGCCTTATCTCTCGACCCATACTAAACAGAAATCAAAATGGACCAAAGAGCTAAATATTAAAAGAGAAACAACCTTTTGGAAGACAAAATATGCAAAAACCTTGAAGTCATAGATGTAAGTAAGGACTTTCAAAACACACCCTCTCATGGCAGCACAGGAAATAATACCAAGTCTACAAATGGGATCATAGCACACTGAAAGGCTTCTGAGGAGAAAATGAAAAAGCCAACACACTGAAAAGACAATGTATAGAATAGAAAAAATGTCAGGTATTCTTTAGACAGAGGACTATAGTATACAACGAACTCTAAAGAATTAACCCAAAATAAAAAAGTGGGCAAGTGAAATGACTAAACACTTCACAGAAGAGGAAATTACAAATGGCCAAGAGTGTACTTTGAGATCATAACTGTGAGTGAAGCAACAGACACATTAGCTTAAATATTATATTGTTTCTCTTTTATGAGCAACAAGTGTTATAAATTCAAAGCAAAATAAAAGAGAACAGAAAGTAAAGTGATTGATCTTTCTCAAATGGAAAGGAGATCAAGAGATGGAAGAGAGAGGAATAAGAGTGAAGAGAAGGGTAAGAAAAAGGAAATTGAATTGGGTCATATACATGTCACATCTATGCACAAGGAATGTAAATATTGTGCTCTATAAACATGCACTACCAATTATAAAAACTACACCTACAATATCTAAATGACAATGTAATCCATCTCTGACAAAATTAAACAAAAAAGGGGATATAAATGAAGGACCATTTTGTATCTGTATATTCAAAATAGTATGGATACAGCTACTTTCTCTTAATTCAATGAATAGAAAGATTTGTACCAATAGTGTTTGTGGGCAGGATGTCATGTCTGCATCTTGTACTACGAATAACCACTAAGAAGACAACAAGGTGCAATGTGTTAATTTTTGAAACTGTCCTACTAATCGGTTTTGAAACTATCTCATTGTTATTCCTCAATAAAATTATTTTTAAAAAATTAAAAAGGAAATGTACCATGGATCTTACTATTGTAACCAATGAGAAGATAATCCAAGCATGAAAGTTGTAGTGTACTTTAATTGGACAGAAGATATATGAGTCAAGTGAATAATATATGAACACTCTTCTCAAAGAATTGTAATGTATGGCTGAAAACAGTCAAGTTATGTTTCCACTTATAATGTTTCTGCTTTATCTTATATAACACTTCATTTCCTCTTTATGGATTTTTCATAGATCTACTTTCTCTTACTATTTTTTCCAAAATTTCTCTACAATCAACCTATTTTGTGTGAACACTTATTTATGGATGAGATTGCAGGTTTTCCTCTGTTATTTTCTAAATTGTTCAAAAACACATCCACAAAAGTGGTATTTTTCTTGTATTTTCCAGATTGGTCAATTGGTGTCCTAAAATACAAACTTACCTGAATAATTGGTCGTACATGCAGTTGGGATGTCTCCCACACTAAGTTATTCTCATTTGAAAGGTTAGGTGGTTGGGACTATTGAAATAAGGGGATATTTTATGTATTGTATAATGTCTTTTATTTTTCCTTTATGTAACACATCTCTTAGCCCCACTGAACCAGAAGGGAACGGCGTTAGCATTTCCTCCCTCCCAGCCTGACCCATCCCTATCCTACTGTAGGACGTTTACCTTGCAGCTGATCCTGGCAGTTAGTTCTTTTCACATTCCAAAGTTATCCTGACTCCAGTAATCAGAATCTGCTGCTGTCTTCCACGAGGAAAGCAGCAGAATGTCTCAAGGGGTGAGTGGGTCAGGTGGTGAGTAAAGAGAGCAAACGATGGCTCACAAACAGTTCGTTTGGCAGGTCCAGTGAGGAGTATCCTATTCAGTAATGTTATTAAAACTCCTCAGGGAAGTGTGGTATCTCTCCAGGGTTTTAAAAAATAAGTAAGTATGCATAAACAAAAGAGATCTCAGATATACAACCAAATAATTGGTACCAAATCTGATCCAAGGAACCAAATATAAAAATGGAAATTCAAGCAACAAAATCAGTTGCTTCTGATCAAGTAAATTAGGTACTACTTTAAATATTACCTAATAATTTATAACATTTATTAAAAAATAAACTATGGTGATAGGATGCCAAGAATAAACTAAATAAATATATGAAGCTGTACTTAAATTAACTGTGTTTTAGTTAGTTGCATTTATCATAATCTTCCACCAAAAACATTGACACATACTCCAAAATTTATAACTACAAAATTTAAAATATATTTTTGCAAGTATTCACAAACCTAACTCAATGTTACCCAGACAAAAAATAAATTTCTGGTAATAGATAGCACCAAGTCCTGGAAGGTATGCCAGCTCCAGCATGGCTTGATTTGAATTTTTCCTGACTGGCTCGCTTTCTGATTGTTATCAAAATAAATTGTCCTCCCACTGCCACTCCCATGCTGTCGCGTGCACCCTCGCCAGCAAGGAAGACGCGACCACTGGTTGTTCTCTCTGCAGTTTATTCAGCCTTTAACAATGTTCTTCCTTAGGTAGTGGCCCAGAAGGGAAGCCCGCTCATAGCTAAATACCTTCGGGCATCCAATCCCGAAGCGCCACGTGAGCATTGTCTATAGGTCCAGGTACGCGGAAGCAAGCCACTGTCCTGTCTCATTGCCTAATATGGAGTTGTTATCCACAGAGAGCTCTCACCCCCGAGGGGGTGGAAGGCGGAAACCGGCGCCATCTTTAAGGCGCGGTTGCACGCAGCTCTCTACACCATGCTACCTGCATAGCTATGTAGTTTGTACTTTTATCATTTGGTCAATAAGCTTACTTTGGCAGATCTAAAATGTTATGTATCTTTGCACTGAAAATTAAAACAAATTTCTTTGTACAGTACTGGAGCATATATGATAGTCTAAAAAGTTCATGAAGTTAAAACAGTATTAAATAGAGCTGATTTCAGCAGAAAGGGATTTATTAAAGAATATCAAATAATGCTTAGAACTTCTGGTCAGGCCACAGAAACAGATTTGTATTATATTCAGTTCAGAATAGAAGCAGCCAGGAGAAAGGTTTGTCTCTACCTCTGACTATTCTACCTGCAAATCAACTGCTGATGCTATACTGGACACGGGGGACATTAAACCTTGACATTGAACCTATACTACAGTTACCCCAGAGAGCCAGTGACTTACCCACTGCACATTCAAGAAGGGTAGACCTTAGCTTATGTGTGCAGCTAGGTCTCACCTCACTGCCTTCCTCCTGCTGTTATATCAGCCTGAGAGACAACTTGGATCACATCTGTGTCCGAAGCTCCAAGAGACCTTGGGGATATTTCTATCTTCCAGGTTCAGGAGTATGCAAAGCCGTGCTAAAGGCAGTCAGAATAGATCTTGAGCAAGACTTGAATCTGCCTTATATTCCATATAATTTGTTGGCAATTTTCTCTTTTCATTTCATAGCATGATGTTTTTTCTAAATCAGTACACAATAGATACATGGAACGGTCAATTTTATGTGTCAAGTCAGCTAAGCTATAGTACATATCAGGTTATTATTTAATCAAACACTAATCAAGGCATTTCTTTGAAGGTAGTTTCTAGATGTGGGTTATATTTCCATCCAGTTCCCTGGAAGTAAAGGCAATTGCCCTAGATACATGAATGTGATGCCCTCGAATCAGCTGAGATACTTACTTAGAACAAAACTAATGAATATCTAGCCTAATAAGCTCTAAGCTCCAAAATTTAACTGTGTAACATAATAAATATTTATTTCTTGATCATATAGTCCCCTATCCAAACCTTTGTCAGTCATCCTATCCTGTTTATTAAGCTTCACTCAGTCCTACCAATGTAATGCACCATCTCTCTGCTTTCTGCAGGAGGACAGGGTCTACAGGGTCTCACTGAGTAGATCAGACTCATAGTGATTCTCCTGATTTTGGCCTCTCAAGCACTGGGACTACAGGCACGTGCCACCATGCCCAGTCTCAATCACCATCTCAGCCCCAGTCCGCTGTGCCTGCCTAAGCAGGTGCTATAGTCCACGAGCTATCTGGCCAGCCCTCCTAGTATGGTTTAGGCCTAATTAACAAAATTAAATTGAAAAGTGATTTTTAGGAAGCATCCCTGTTTGTATGCGATTTTAACATCAATAACTTTAATATTTTATCAGTCATTAGGATCTTTTTCTTTATTCTGGAAAACCATTTTTATTGAAATTTAATTTTACTTTTAATGTACTTAAAATAATTTACTTATGTCACAGAATCTACTGACAGTGAGAATTTTATCGCTGTGTCTTAATTTAAAACATTTGTTCACCCCTAAATTGTTTTGCTGCAATATATTAATATTTTAAAACAGTGATTCTTATTGCTAACATCCTGGTGAGTATATTTCTGTTTTATTCACTGATACCCATGACTACAGTTTGCACCACCCTTCCAAGCTTTCAATCTATGTACATTTATTGTGAAAAGTGTATATTTATTTTCACTTCCAACTATTTTTATGTTAATTTCAATTGTTCCTGTTCATTGCTTGTCTTGTTATTCTACCTTCTCGAACAACTATTTTTCTTCTAGATATCTTCTATTTTTGTTGCGTTTTGGCTCTCTACTAGTAATTTGAAAAGCATAATACTTTTGCTACCTGCTAGTTCATCCACATGTATCTTCAAGTTGTGTTAAAAACTTTATTTCTTTATTATTTTAAAAAATAATAGTATTTGATCAATCTATACAACAGATCACAATAACAAAATCTCAAGAATATTTTACTTCCCCACCCTCTTACCATTTCTAGAGATTATGTTTCTCCAAATTATTTTAGAAATGTGTTTCCATAATATTTTAGGTCAATTAGTTAACTTTAATACTGTAATTTTTAATCACTTTAATTTCATGCATATAATGTTATCTATGTATTTTACTAGACTCACTACTAAATTGCTATTTATTTTATACCTTTCTTGTCATTTTGATCTCTACTTAAATGTAGAGATCCCTACTTATCATTTATGCTGGAGAAGATCCTTAAGTAATTTTCAACAGAAACATGGGTAGATGAATTTTAATTTATGCACAAACCCAAAATTTTCCTTTTATGTCTATGGTTGATGCATACATAGAGAATATGATTTTATATCATGACACTCTCTCCTTCATTAGTTTACAAACATTTTTTACATTTACTGCTAATGTCTAGTCCAACATGTAACAGTCAAATCATTCTCTTTTTTCCTACATATGTTTTTCTATCTGCAAATGCAACTATTTTTCCTCTTTCCAGAAAGACCAAAAATTTCACACAGATATATCTAGAAGAGCCCCTTTTTCATCACTTTTGCCTGGCATTTGTGAGTCATTTGATCTTTCTTCAAATCCAGAAGCTCGAGATTGTTGCTTTGATTATTGACTCCACTGCTCCTTTCCTTCCTCTGCAGGGCTGATTGTTCACATACTCCTTCTCCTAGGTCTGTCCTCCACATCTTATCCTTCCAGCCGTGATTTACAATTCTCAGTATTTCTCACTTGTGTTGAAAGATAGTTCGTTCCTCTGTTAAATCCTCTGATCACAGACTCAGGCTCTCACAGCGCTGACTCCCCTTTCCATGTTTCCTGCTGCAGCCTCCGTTGGAGCCCCCAGCTTTCCCGTTTCAGCTCATCTCTCTGAGCTTGCTTAATTAGACTGGGAGAGGCTTCTCAATGTGTGCTTCTCCTCGCCTTTCAGCAGTGGCTTATTATCAGACAGTAAAGGACACGGTATGATTATCTCCAGCAGAATAGTGAAGGCAAGAGGCTTGTGTCCCATCCTAGCTACTGAGGCTTTCCCAGTATAGCCAACTGTCCCCTCCCAGCTGTACGGAAAAGGAACAATTCTACCCCGCATGCTCATTCCCCTGCACAGCTAGTGTCGGCAGGTATTTCTTCTGGAAATTTCATAGCTGGAAGACAGGTCCATCCTACCATCTTGAAAGCTGAGGTGCTCCCTACCCAAGCTACCAGTTTTGGGCTTCTCACTGTGGCTTCACCAGAGACAGGCCTCGTTAAGATGCATGAACTTGCCGCACTAGCAACAACGGCGCCCTGGACTCATTCTTCCCATCAGCGGACCTAAGGCCTCTGCTGTAACATGTAGCTCATCCAGATTCCCCATCTCTAGTTCACTTATGCAGTGTCCCACTGGAGAGAATATTATGAAATCATATGCCCCAACTCCTTTGATATATTATTGTTACCATTATTAATCTTTAGCACAGCTCAGAAGATTTATTCCCCTATAAAATTGTTCTTCTCAAATAAAATTCTAGAATTTAGGAAATACATATTGGGTTTAGGATGTAGCTCAGCAGCTGAGTGTTTGCCTAATAAGGCCCTGGGTCCAATTTCTAGCATCACAATCAAAGTAAATAAAAGTTAAGAAATATAGAATATACTAATGGAAAATTGCTATTCCCACATCACTGTTCCATTCTATGCCACTCCAGCCCCAAGTTGTTATGAGCACTTTGGTAGGATTTTTTTTATTCAAGTTCTCTCTTCTTATACCTATACTAATATGTTTTAAATGATAGCTAAGTTTTTTTCTTTTTTTTTTTTTTTTTTTTTTTTTTTTTTTTTTTTTTTTGATATTTTAGGGAAGTGTCTATGGGGGCTTGAGATCTCACTACTAGATCAGACTCCTAGTGATTCTCCTCTTTACAGCCTCCCAAGTGCTGGGCTTAGAGGGGTCCACCACCATACCTAGTTTCAATTGCCATCTCAATGGGGGCGGGGCCTGCACAGCCCCTGTACCTGCTTGCAGGTGCTTTAATCTGCTGAGCTATTTGGCCGGCCTTGTACAGCTAAGTGTTAAGTATGTTTTTTAAGTGAATTTTCTTCCTTTCTATGATCAGCTCTGAAGCCTTAGCCTACCTAACAGGGACATTTAATATGATTGATTTCAGGATTTCTCTAATGCAATATACCGACTGATAGAGTCAGGTTTATGACAGTCGCATGCTAACTTACTGCCGGTTTCCAGACTTTTCTTACCATCATTTGCTTCCTAAGTTGTATGATTGTGGGTTTGCATGAGCACTGTTAATAAGAAAAAAATAAAGCACATTTTAAAATCAGGCAATTGTTTAACAAAGGGCACTGTATACCCCCAAACCCATCTGCTCCCACACTTCCTGGAGCTCTCTCAGTTTTCAATCCAGCTAGTAACCCTGTCTTCACGCAGACTTGGGCCACAGAGGCCTAGATTATCCATGTGTGCTCTCTGCTCTTACCTGCTACTGCAGGATTTGCTGTAAACCTCTGCAACTTCTTAGCAGGCTTCCTGGCCCTTACTCTCCACTACTTTTGCACCTCAAGAAGAGACAATTTCTCTTTCAAAAACCATAGGATATGGCTCCTTCTCCCCCTCCTGTCTCCACATGCCATCCAATAATTTCTATTCTTTTATACCTCCATAGCCCTAAGTAGTCTAACTGGTATCCTTCTTGAAAAATTACACAAATTTCCTTACTCTTAGATCTTCTCAAAAGCAAGGGGCAAGCCGCTTTTCCTCTTTCCTCACTTTCAGTGTGCGCATGTGGATGCATACATGTATGCTGGGCAGTGAAAGGCAGGAGGAAATTATCTACTTAAACATTCCATTCTTTTTCCGATTCCTTCTTCCTTTTCCTGCCAAACTTAAGTGGTTGTCTTTTCAAGCTTTACAGATCTGTCTTTCCTTTCACACTCTCAAAGAAGAACAAAACAAGTAGTTGTCATAACAAATTATTGGCCTCAAAGTAGTAGCCTACTGCAAATTAAAACCTTTCATAGCAATAAAGCATATCAACATTTTATTGTTGTACCACCAGATGTTCTCAGATTCAGTGTATTCTTTCTTTCATTCACCACTACTAAAACATTGCTCACCACTTATCTGAAATTAAAATTCACCTAGGCATTCTACACTTTATGTGGAATCTCTGCAAGTACTGCTTTTCTAAGGCACATATTGCTCTCTTGGACAAACTTCTTTCCAATAATCAATATTGTACAGGATAAATAATGTGGCCACCTTCTTCCACATATGTCTGTCTTCTGCAGGACTCTGGTTTGATAATTCAACCTTCATTTGCTTGTTTGTTTTTTAAATATGTTCTAACACATTTTAAAAATACATTTTCTCTTTTATCTATGTGGGCTTAGAAGACAATTGACATGAGTTACCCATCATATCTGGGAACAAAATCCCTTTGTTTACCTATATGTTTTTCCCATACTATGGTCTATAAAGTGTCAACAGGACTGTTACCTAGATGGATGCAAGGATTTTTTCAATAAAATCACCATGCTAGAAGCAAAGTAAGGTTGAAGGTCCCACTCCAGGTCCTCAGCTAGCTCTGAAGACTTCTAGCTGAGGGAGAATAACTCCAGGATCCCATATTTGTGCTAACCACAGGGACAATTCACCACAGGTCTACTTCCAGCTCTCAGGAGAGCGGTAAAGCTCTGATCCCAGAATCATCAATAAAACCTCTCACTAATAGTGAGAACCTGGAGATGCATATGAATATTGATAGAGATAGAGATGTAGATTACATACAGATCAGATTTAACAAATAAGCAATAAATAAAAGAGGAAAAATCAGAATCTCAAAATTGGAATGAATGCTAAATTTGATTTTATATCATCATGAAACCCTTCCCATGTGCTTACCCCCTTAAATGTAGTAATTGTCCCGTAGCACAGAGAGGTTTATTTAAAATTTGAAATGAAAACAGCTTTTATTATTTGGGGAAAATACCCACTGCATATATGTAATGTAATAGAATAACATAAATGAGAGAAATGTCAAGAAGCTTGATGATTGCTTGTTCTTGCTTACCAGTTCCTACTTTGTCCCCTTCCCTTTTCCTTGGGCTGCTGTTCTACCTGCTATGATCCCTTCAGCCGGCTCACTCTGCTCCTTGTCATATATCATAATATGGCCTTGAGCTCCACAAGTGAAATTCACCTCAGCTATGTTATGACAACCTCTGAGGGACCTGAAACACCCTCATCCTCTATTCTGGTGTGTCCTCTCCCCTTGACTCTGGGAGATGGTCTGATGTCATGTGAGTGTCACGGTAGCAGTGCATCAGACACATGAAGGTTAATGTGTGTGCATGGTTCACACATTGAAGAAGACATGAAATTGAGGATAATGGCACACCAAAGGAAAAAAGGAAAGACAATGTAGTAACGACACTGATATCAGATCTGCGTTTGATGATGCTGCAGATTCATCACCTGATGTCACAGATGATATGAAAACCAAAATTCAAACATAGTCCTCTCAATGCCTATTTATACATACAACTTTCCTGACAAGGCTGTGCAGTGTTAGCTGTGATTTTATGCAACTGAGAGAACAGGAGGCTTTTGCAAGTGACAAGAAATCCCAAACATAGTTCTGATTTAGCCTGAGCCATGAAAATATAGTACATATATAATACTCTGTACAATATGATATGTAATACATATAATTTTATCAGATGTAACAAAATAGAGAGGAAAACACAGAATCACAAAGTTGAATGGAATGGTATTCATTCTTTTAAAGTATATCAAAGCTCTTTTTATTTTGACCAACGTATAGCCCTCCTTTTTATTAGAAATCAATTTTCTAGACTGATCACAACTGTTTTTGCATTTTTCCTTTTGGCCATTAGATTCTCACTAATAACAGAAAGTCATTATTATATTATTAGGGAAAATATTAGTTTTGTAATCACTTGTTTCAGTTTATTGAAGGCTATTTTCCTTTTTAAAGTTATATATATATAGTGTTTGTGTGTGGACTTTTTAGATGACACTGTGATTATACAAATAAAGCCCAACTAAACATCTTTAAAATTTTAGGCGAACATCACAGTCATGCATGTTTATGAATATGCAGAGTACATGTAACAATTTTTAGATTCCACTAAAACACTACATACTTCATGACAAGATTCTATTGGAGCAAGTAGCCTTACGAATTATAGATATTTCAAGCTAAAGTTGTTTATGTGAAAGTTTTACCTTCATTCAATGACTGTCTAGGCAAAAGTAGCACACAGACAAACGTTGAAGAGGTCTTGGGAAGCTCCTTGCTGACACTTCGAGAGTACAGGGAGTCCTGATAGCTTACCAAACAAGAAAAAGTGCTTCAACGTTAGGCAAACTCAGATGCTAGCACTTGCTAGGCCATTTGAACACAGCTGCGTCACCTTCTGCAGGTTACCTAAGTTCCTTAAACTAGTTCTCCGAGGCTCCTTTCTTATATACAGAGCCACGGCAGTGTCCCTGCCGAGCATCCATGCCAGGAAGATGAAAGAGGCCTCTTGTTTATCGTGTACCTTAGCATGTAATTCTCTCAAGAAATTCCAGTCATTATGATTAGTATCATTCTCAGTAATTATGTAAAGCCAGCATCATTCACATAAATGTTTTTTACATGTGCCCCGATATATCTTGCAGTTGGTTTAAGGAAAGCTGTCCCTGAAATGGTAAGACATGCTAAAACTTACTTCATTTACTAAAGACAGAAATACATGTCTTAGCCCAGTCCTTCTTGATGATGGAGATTTACAACTTTATTCATTTGTTTTTGGTTTTTCCTTTAAATAAAAGGGAACCACATTAGAAAAGCAAGAGTAGAGGAAGCCCTAGAAGGTCTAAAAGCCTGCGACAGCACTCAGGAAACATTCATTTGGAGGCAATTATGTTCTCTCTAATTTTGTTTTACCGTTTTAATGCTGCCATCCCTGGAAGTAAAAAGGAGCTAATAAAGCTCTATAAATGGCTGGGGCTGGTAAGTAGTCAAATATTTAGAGGCCAAGGGTCTTTAATCACCTAAGTGCTTTTCTATGAATACTGATGTGACAAAGGTTCATATTTAATTGATTCCAAAGTGACTTTATGCTAAGTAATGGCTCACTAAAGAATTTGAAGACCTAGCTACACCCAATTAAAAAGGATGCATCTTTTGTCTGTGTCAGAGCTGAACAAGAGGAGGCAGAGTGAGGCACTGACAATACATGCTGGACAGAAGCATGGTGGCTCACTTTGCCACTTTGGGAGTAGAGAAAGAGAAGGAGAGACTTCTGGCTGCCTTCAGGTTCTCTCCTACACGTCTAAGTGAACTTTCTTTGTAAGGCTGTAAAGAGGCAGGAAATAGTCATGATCAAAATGTAATAATTTAGGGTCAGCGAGATAGCTCAGCCAACTAAGTGCCTGCTTAGGCAAGAGCAGAGACCAGGGTTTGATCCCCTGTACCACATGCCACACCAGCCCCACCCCTGGCTGAGCTGGCCACTCAGTTCAGTGCGGTTACTCAGGCCTGTAATCCCAGCTCTGGGGAGGCTGAAAATAGGAGGATCACTATGAGTTATATGACATATATATATATATATATATATATATATATATAAAGAATATATATATATTATATTCATAAATATTTCTCTGCTATTAGCATTTTGCATAAACTAAATATAAATCTAGAAAACTCAATGGGCATTAATGTGTAAAATTATCATTCTATCAAATTGACTTATTGCTGCAATCATTATTCTAACTAGAAACATTCTAGAATGCATTGAAAGCCAAAGAGACTAATCAGTGATTTAAATCACTGGTCCTATTACCTCTTAACAAAAACCAAGAGAAGTTGATTTTTAGGAGAATCCGAGCAGCTGGAAAGAAAGATAAGGCAATGAGAACTTGTTCTGAATGCGTGTTTCTCTGAGCTCGCCGGTGAAGTTTAGGGAGAAGGATGTTGCATTCTGTTAATAGGTTTTAATTCCAATTTCATAAAAGTGGCAAAGACCACCTTTGATGTAATTTCTGTAACATGCCATCTATTTATGATGCACTAGTTTCAGCTGAGAAATCACCCACACAGGTGGTACACTGGCATTACATTAAGCAAAGCCCTGCATGCATCAATTTAAATTATCTTTAATCTCATGCCTTTGTTTCTCATTTAATTATTGCCTTGATAATTTCAATAAAGAAGTCTGTCCTAACATCTCCTCTCACACATACTTTTGGAAACAGAGATGTAAGAATTTCACACACACACGCCCGAAGCACAGTATTATACTAAAAGCTTTAGTTTTGTTCTTTTCTGATGACTATGATAGCTTGTAAAATGTATTCTTGTAAAAAAAAAAAAAAACCATAAAATTATTCAAGCCACCAAAAAAGCAATTCCATTTTTGAGAATCAATAGTATAAAGAAAGTGGCTGCTTTTCTTAGTCTTCCTGAGCTTTTTAGCTGTGAAGACTGGTACATGATAACTAAAATATTCAGACATTTGTTGAGAAAGATTTTTTCTTTAACTCAATATATGGATTTATGATAAGCTGGATAATTTTATAAACACTCTAATGAATACTAAATATCTCAGTTCTAAAGATTCTCATAAACCTGTTAAGAAAAATTTAAAGTAAAAGTTGAGGAACAAGAGAAATCATAACATTCAGGCACCAAAAATAATTGCAAAAGCTTCACAATTAAAAAAGTAACTATTTACTATGAAAATTGAGTAGAGGAGAGGTCTTTAAATGAAGATTTCAAAAAGTACCTTGAAATAATTTAGGATGGTGAGTTGAGACAGAAAAGCAGGTTATTTCATCCACTGAAAATACCTTTTTGTTGAATATTTTCTATTTTCCCTTTAAGCTTGTAATAGCATCAGTGTCAACAATATGCTTTGACATTTGGAAGAGATATATATTGGAGAACTTCTTAATGTTCAGTGCACAAACTTTGCGTTATCATAATTTTCCCATAAAATGATGTAAAATTTATTAAATATGTAAATTGTCGGTAGTGATCCACAATAAGATATACCATCCGTAAGAACACTCGGGTAAACACTGCTAGGGGAGGGAGAAGAGCTAAATTCTCTTTGTAGCTCATAGAAGAGTCACATCAACATAAAAGTCTCAGCAAGATCACAAATGACAGACCTTTGTTTTTTGTTGTTGGCAGTGGTGGTTTGCTTGCTTTTTTCCTAGTACCAGGGATTGAACTCAGGACCTCGTGCTTGCCAGGCAGGTGTTTACTCCTCTGTGCTATGTTCCTGGCCCTCTGAGAACTTTGGATTATTCAACAACTGAGAAAAAAAAATGTATTAACTACTGACTGTTCGATATGCAACTCCAAATGAAGAAAACATGCACACAAGAATTACATTGAGAGCCCTTTAAAAATACAGATGCTACAAGGCCAACCAAGTAGCTCAGCAGATTAAAACACCTGCTTAGGCAGATGCTGCAGCCCAGGTTCAGTCCCCGGTGTGCTGTGCTGGCCCTGCCTCCAGGGTGTGAGCTGAGAAGGTGTTTGAGACTGTGCTTGGTGGCGCGCGACTATAATCTCAGCTCTTGGGAGGCTGAACACAGGCCGATCACTATGAGTCCAATCTATGTAGTGGGACCTTGTAGATCTTTACTACAATACAAAAAATAATAAGAATAAAAATATAGATGCTACAATCCTTCCTGGTTTCTGCAAGCAACATGAGCCATATGCTTTTTAAAAAGGTTTTATATAGGATTCTCATCTTCTAGAACCACCTAGTAGTATTAGAAACTTTCCCCCAAAACGTCATTAAGTCATATTAACTCCACTGTGATGTCAGAATTTCCCCTCCCATAAACTTCCAAAAGTTTAACAATGTAGTTTTCCATATTGCCATTCACTTAGGCACTTGATTATAAAAAGGACAACTAAATATCTACTGCTTACCAGAGAAGATGGGATGGTAGCTATGTATGAAATTGCAGGACCATGGATGTGTCTGAAGTACCTTCAAACTCAGAGTTCTGTTGCCTTTAGGAGAAACACTTCCATTTTTAAGAATTGAATAGAAGATATGCTGATTCGGGTTGCAGAAAAATATGTAGTATTATAAGGAGATCACATAATGATAGATTTCCATTTATTCCTCATTTGTAATCACATGGTGAACAAAATCTGCTGGCAGAAGAGAATTTCTAAGCATAAGATAATTTCAAGAAAATCGTAAGTTTATTTCCTTAAGCTCACCTCATTTAAAACACTAAATTGTTGCTTCTTCTATAACATGATAGAAGTTGCTTCTTATGTAACCTATTAAATGCCTAGCTCCTGCCAATCTTAATGACACTCATTTTCTCTCTATGTATATCCACAAGAAATTGCTTTACAGGAAATACACTGCTGATTCTCTGAAAAAAAAAAAAAAACACATTTCTATCTTTGGAAATATTTGTGCAAAAAACTTCCCAAAATGACAAAATTTTATGTAACAAGGGATATCTTTTCTTGGAATGGAATACTAAGTATTTAAATATGTCAAATATTTCAAGATGGCTGGGCATCATTAATGAAAATTCAGAAAAAAAATGTGCTCATGTGCAAGGTATTTAAATGACACATTCATTTCCTATAATTTCTGTAACAAATTAGCACAGACTTGATGGAATAAAGGACACATTTATTCTTGAATAACTCAAGGTACACTCCAAAATGAGCGTTATTGGGCTGATGGCAAGAGGTCCTCAGGGCCACATTTGTGGGAAGGCCTGGGGGAGAATCCTTTTGCTTGCCCTTTCAAAAGCTTCCAGAAGGGCTGGCCAGATGGCTCAGTGGATTAAACTGCCAGTTTAGGCAGATGCAGGGACCGGGATTCTATCCCTGACGTGCTGTGCTGGCCCCGCTCATGGGGATCTCTCAAATGGTGAACGAGACTGGCCATCGTGGAAGGCATGTATAGTCCCAGTGCTTGGGAGGCTGAAAACAGGAGAATCACTAGGAATCTGATCTGTGTAGTGAGGCTCTGTACACTCTGCACTAAATACATTTTTTTTTAAAATGTCTGTTCAGAAGTTTCCAGAGCTGTTTTTGTAGTGCTGCCTGAGAGGGCCATGGCATCCATCTTCAAGACCAGCAGGGCAGCATCTCCAAATTTCTCCCTCTTCCTCCTTTATGTGGTGTTCTTTGTAGATACTCAGCACACAGTCTCCCCATTTACACAGCTCTGTGAACACACTCGAGCTCACCTGAAATAATCCAGGGTAACCTCTCCATTTCCAAAGGCTTTAGTATTATCTGCAAGATGATTTTTTCCATAATAGATCACACGTACTGGTTCCAGAGATCAAGACCTACCCAGTATATTAGTGCAATTATCTGGCATGCTAAACTTGTAAAGATGGTTCTCTATCTGGAAACATAAACAATTAGTGATGGATTAAAAAAAAATTAAAGCAGAGCCAGCCTGCTAGCTCCGCAGACTAAATCACTTGCTTAGGTACAGCTCAACAGCCAGGGCTCAATCCCCAGTGTGCATGCCTATCCCGCCCACTGGGTGCATTGAGGCAGCGCTTGAGATGAGGCATTGAGGCACATGCCTGTAATCCCAGCACTTGGGGAGCTGAAAACAGGAGGATCACAAGACCAATCTATGTAGTGAGACCCTATATATACCATAGACCCTGTCCTAAATACAGAAAAAGAAAAAAATTAGTCAATAGGAGGAGGAATTGTCTCAATAGGTATTAAAATATAATTTAAACCAGAAATAACTACAAAAAAAAGAAAAAAACCACACTAACGTGGGTTCCAACTAGCTTTCTGCTAACAGAATATGTAATATAGAATATATTACAAACCAAGAAGGATCAAATGGATTATAAAAAAATATTGGCACTTTAAAAATAAGTCTAAGTAGAATATCTCGAGTGGCATCTTACATGCCTCAGGGCATATTTTAGACAGTCTTATGAAAACATTATGTCTGGGAAATTTTAGTTAGATATCTAAGTGGTCTAGGCATATATAAGGACTGCTTGACACACAAAGTGGGAAAAGGGTATGAAATTAAAGGTCAGTAAACCTGCATAGACAAGTTTCTTAAAAATCCATTTGAAGTATAATTAAAATTTTAGCGATAAATTTTTAAAATATTTGCAATTGCATTGAGTCAGATATTCTCAGTATAAAACTATCCCTGTATATTAACAAGAAAAAACATGAAACTCCATTGGAAGAAGAAATACAAATATCTAATAAAGAATATGTGATTACTCTTGCATAATCAAATACATGCAAATTACAATAAGAAAATGCTATTTGTTGCTTATGAAATTGCATTATTCATGAAGAACACTACTTGGTGTTACTCTCTGCATGTCAAACAGGTATTTGTAAGCACTACTCAGGGATTCTAAATTGTAACCACTCCCAATAGAAATTTCATAACATTGAGAAAGTCTTTTTAAAACTTTATTTTAATCCTAGAATTAGCCATCCTATAGTATATACTAAATAAATATCTAAAGTATAATAGAAATATATGTCTAAGCCTTCTTGGTGATGTCTCTTAGTTGTTCAAAAGTAAAAGAAGATACAATGTAAAGCAGGGACCAAATATAGTTATGTTATAAACATAATCTTAATGACAGGAAATATTCACAGTAAAATATTTCTGTGTTAGCATTATAGAATTAAAAATGGGACCGAAGGCCAGACAGATAGCTCAACAGGCTAAAGCTTCTGCTTAGGCAGGCACAGGGACCCGCGTTCAGTCCCCAGCAGGCCGTGCTGACCCCACCCCTGGGTCATGCTGAGATGGTGATGGAGACTGGGCATGGTGGCATGCGCCCATAATCCCAGTGCTTGGGAGGCTGAAAACAGGAGGATCACTGTGAGTCTGACCTGTGTAGTGAGACCCTGTACTAAATACACACACACACACACAAAAAAAAATAGGACAGAGATGCATTAAACAGAAATCTACTCTGCACACGGTTCTCAGAATACTTGAGCATAGATCTTACATAGAAAAGTGAATTCAGTGGATCATGCAGTTTTAAAAACAAATGGTGATGTTGACCGTAAAAGCCATAAATGACCACTAAAGGCTCCTGTTGGGAGCCACGAAGCTGGAAAACTGGTCAAATGTGTGAAAGCAGGACCAGGCCTCAGCACCTCAGTCCTAACACAAGCATCCTGACTGGTTAATGTCAGCTACCAGTCAGCAGGCAACCTTGTGTCATGTCTTACTAACTTTGCAGAGGTATAAATAAACATCCACACTGTTGCTTGGGGGGTTGTCTTGCCAGCCAGGCAGGTGGGCCCCCACCTCACCCAGCTCTTGTCTTGTTGTCTGTCTTTCTCTCATTCCTGCTGCTATTTCTCCCCGAGTACAACAGATCGCACCGAGAGACCAACGGATCCCCACAGTCTCCCGAGGAGGTTACAGGGAGTCCTGAAGGGCCTGTCTTCTGTGGCAACCTTAACCTGTGACTGGAAGGAGGAGGAAAGAAGGAAGTCTTCTGCGCTCCATATGCCAGGCACAGGGCACACTGCATAGGCTCCTCAGGAGAAAAGAGCCTACTAGGCTCACGGCTTTGAAAACGGCCAGTGGTTACTGACAGCCGTGAGAGACGGAGGATGGGGACACAGTTGGTAAAGATGCAAGGCCCTACGCAGTGGGGCCATTCTGGCTGCCGTGTCGCTCACAGCTAATACTGATGGCTCCTGTTTTAAAAATATGGGCTCTTGTTCCTGCATCAGTTGGTAAGCTGAAATAAAAGGAACCTGTGAAAGGTGAGAAATTTTTTTTAAAAAAATATTTTAAAAAATAGGCCATGTATGCAAATGTCACCATTCCACAAGTAGAAATCAAGTTGAGCGTTGCTGTCAGTTTAGTGCTAAACATGCAGCTCCTTTCACTCTCATTTTCCCACTTCATAAGGGAGGAAACCAAGGCTGTAAAAGTGCCTTAGCCAAGACCAGGTAGCGGGTAAGTGGCAAGGCGCAGGTTGAGCTGGAGGCTATTGCACCGCAGAGCCTCTTCTTTTACAAACTCCCAGTCTGACTTATGGGCTATCACTCTTTGCCAGAAATTAGAAACAATTTAGAAATTGTGAATTCATGATAATAGTATAAACACTAGTCCTACAGAGCCCATTCACTGTTGTGCAACCACTGTTTTCTAAACACTAAAAGAGTGCTAACCACAGAATGATTTTTAATTTGAGCCCCCTGAGGCCCCAGAACTATCTCTTCGGTTGTGAACTAAAGGCCGACAAAGATCACCACTTTAAGGTAGACAACGATAAAAATGAGCACCAGTTGTCATTAAGAACGGTCAGCTTAGGGGCTGGTGCAAAGGATGAATTGCACACTGTTGAAGCAGAGGCTATGAATTATGAAGGCAGTCCAATTAAAGTAACACTGGCAACTTTGAAAATGTCTGTACAGCCAACGGTTTCCCTTGGGGGCTTTGAAATTACACCACCTGTTGTCTTAAGGTTGAAGTGTGGTTCAGGGCCTGTGCATATTAGTGGACAGCATTTAGTAGCTGTGGAAGAAGATGCAGAGTCG
>PVKA01016772.1:0-47213 GCA_004027165.1 Ctenomys sociabilis | reverse complement strand
TGATTCTGGCCTGTGCTAGGGATCTAATCCTTCAGGCCTTCTGCAGGGGCAGCATGGATGCTTCCTTGAATTCATACTGAGACCTAGTGGGGTCTACCTGGCTCCTTTAGCTGCCTGGTGCCAGCGGTCCTCTGATGCTCAACCTGTCCTAGCTGTCCCTGTAGAAGAACACTTGCTACAACCTTCACAGGGAACCTCCTACTGTTTCTGCTTCAATTTCAGTCTTCTTCCCCAGTCACTCATAAAAAATGCTAGGAATTCAAATTGTCATTTGAATTCCTCGCAATAAGAAACCAAGGGGTTGCCTCCAACTTTCTATGCTTAAGTAAGGCAACTGCTTTTCTGTTACACCTACATTATGGGTGGTTGCATTTCTATTGCCTTCTATTGACTTTCTGGTAATTAGACTTTTCTGTCACTGTGGGCTCTCATGTCCTAATCATTTGCCAAAGGCCCCACCTTCTAAAAACTGATTTTGGTGAATAGGTTTCAACATATGAATCTTGGGGGGACCCGAACATGCAGACTTTGGCAGCAGCAGTCCACTCTTGTGCCTCAAGCCAATGTCCTCAGAGTGAACAGAAACTAAACACAACTTTGTACTTTAAAAAATCTTATTTGGTTTAAACAATAGTCAAGAGCCTTTGGACCTCTCACCTTTTTATGGGGTGGGAGAAGGAGAAATCAGGCATGCATCCATTATATTATTTTTCTTGTCATTTTAAATTACTGGGTAGCAGTTACAAATTCAGACAGAACATGGCCTGACGTAAATAGCATATCTGATGCTGGCAGACAATAGATTTCTACATGCTCAAAGCATGCAATTTTTAAAGTTCCTTTTTTTCCCTCTTCTTTCTTCTGGTGGAGTTTTTTTCCATGTAAAAATAATGTTTTAAGAACTCCCATCTACATGTAGGGCTTTTGGTTTAGTCTCACCACCCCATGGTATCGTTTTTAATCATCATCTCATCTTTTTCTACTCAACCCATCCCGTGCAGATCATTATCCTTGTCTCCTCTGATGGTTTCCACATTTGTTTTCCCATTTATCTTCTTCAAGACATAACTTACTTGGTGTTCAAAAAGGGATGCGTACCATTTCTGTCACTTCTTTCTCTGACTTTGGTTGAGACTCCTGTAGCTTCATGCTCTTCCTTAGAGAACTTGCTGCCAAGAGCTCAGGCAAAAGAAAGGAGCTCCAAAGCAACTGGATGGGCCATACTAAGATGGCGAGTCATCTGATCTGAGGATGTATCCTGATTCTGCTTTTGCAGAGATGTGGCACAATGCTGTAGTGGCTGACCAGGGATTATGACTGTGCCAGTCAATAAAAAGGGCAGCAGGGCCACCTCAGTTCTGAAGATTGTGGTAGAATAAGGGGCCCCTCTGGTTGCTGAGACTACACTGTGAGCTTTCAGTAGTGGGTGCTCACATCTGGGAAGTTAGTGAGCTTGTTTAGTGATTAAAGGAAATGTTGGCCTGGGAAGGGATGAAGATGGGGAGGCTGGTCCACAGGGCTATTGGGAGCACATAACAGCTGCTTGGTTGCTGTTGAGTCCTCTGCTTCCTGCACTCACAGGCGGGGGTGAAGTGTGAAACACTGGGACAGTGCATCAGAATGCACAAGATGAGTTGCATCTACATGTCTATCTCTCTTACAGGATTCCTGGAGGTAAGTGCTGAGATGTACAGGCAGGCACATTGTCGGGGCATTAACCCTAACCCTAACCCTAACCCTAACCCTAACCCTCCTGAACAGAGGGAGGAGCTACATGTCTACGTCTCTTACAGGATTCCTGGAGGTAAGTGCTGAGATGTACAGGCAGGCACATTGTCGGGGCATTAACCCTAACCCTAACCCTCATCAGAATGCACAAGATGAGTTGCATCTACATGTCTACCTCTCTTACAGGATTCCTGGAGGTAAGTGCTGAGATGTACAGGCAGGCACATTGTCAGGGCATTAACCCTAACCCTAACCCTAACCCTAACCCTCCTGAACAGAGGGAGGAGCTACATGTCTACGTCTCTTACAGGATTCCTGGAGGTAAGTGCTGAGATGTACAGGCAGGCACATTGTTGGGGCATTAACCCTAACCCTAACACTCATCAGAATGCACAAGATGAGTTGCATCTACATGTCTACCTCTCTTACAGGATTCCTGGAGGTAAGTGCTGAGATGTACAGGCAGGCACATTGTCAGGGCATTAACCCTAACCCTAACCCTAACCCTAACCCTAACCCTCCTGAACAGAGGGAGGAGCTGAGCTGCAGTGCAGGGAGGACACACAGGCTGTGGCTGTGGTAGAGGTGCTTTTGTTTCTCCTTTACAATCTGGATGCCTTTACCTCCCTTCCAATTTAGTGACTAGAAAGAGGAGTCCTGAATAGAGGGGTATGAGCATTCTTGTCCTGTTCCAAATGTTTGGAGAAGTGTGTTTGGTGTACAGGCTTTCATCAATGAGTATGAGCTCATGTATGGCCTTTTTGTAGATTCCATAGTCCAGCTAAGGAAGTTCTCTCTTCCTTGTTTGCTGTGTGTTTTTATAATGGAAACATGGTGGATTTTTGACAAATGCCTTTTTTGGCTGCATCTATTGAGATGATCACGTGGCTTTTGTTCTTTATTTTATTTGTGTGGTGTATTGCAATGACTTTGCATTCCTGGAGCACGTGTCAGATGTTGGTCATGGTGTATAATACTTTTTGTGTGTTTCTGGATTTTGGTGGCAAGTATTTAGTTGAAGATTTCTGTGCCTATATTCATAGGGGATAGTGGCCTTTTTCACTTTGGGCATATATTTATCTAGTTAGATATTAGTGTAGAACTGGACTTAAAAACAAATAGGGAAGATTTTCCTCTTTGTATTTTGGGAAGGCTTTGTGAAAGACTGATATTCTTTTCTGAATGTTTAGCAGAATTTATGAGTGGAGCCATCTGCTCCCTGGCTTTCCTTTTGGAAAGTCTTAAACTACTAACTCGATCTCTTTATTCAGATCTTTTATTTCTTCTTGAGTCAATTTTGGTAGTTTCTTTCTGGCAACTTGTACATTTTAGCTAGATTATCTAATTTCTTGATGCACAGCTTTGCATAGTATACTCTTGTAAGTCCTTTTAAGGAAAATAAGGAGGCAAGATTGTAAGGGTCAGAGGAGGGACCCCAGGAGCAGAAGTGGAGTGATGCAGGTCCTTACAGTCCAAGAGCTACATAGGCAGGCTTGGGTGGGAAGACTCTGGGGGACATAGGGTGGTTTTAAGTGGCCTGCCTCTTCAGGGGCCTTCTTCAGGCACCTTATTAGCATTTCACTGTGGGTGGTTTTGGAAGGGAGGAACCTGGAATCACTTGGTCCCCTAGGTTCACCTTAGCAATAGTTCTCAGGGGCAGGGAGGATTGCTTGCTGTGGCTGCAGTTCTTTTGGTAGAGGATTGGAACAGAATTACAGACAAATGCAATGTATGCTAGTCTTTTGTTTTGTTCATTTGTTTTTTAATTTTTTAAAATAGAATTTGCATCAGTACATTTTACAGTACATAATAATTACATTCATTGTTGTGTTATGAATGTGTTACATTCATGTATTTGTTATGTACATATACATAACACATTTCATCTTTTTTGAACCTTTCTCTCTACCTCCCTTTAAAAAATCATATTTTGCCAACATCAGATTAATTTACTTATTTTATAAGTTCTTTCACTGAGACAAGGATCCACTATGCAGAACAGGCTGGCCTTGAATTCACTATGGAACCCAGGATGGCACTGAATTTGCAACTTAGCCTCCCTGCTGCTGTCATTACAGTGTGGGCCACCACATCCAGCATGTGCTGCAGTTTAGCTTTATGGACTTCCCAGAGGCTGGCACAGTGTGGAGAAGAGTTGAATGCACATAGCTCTCTTACTGGTCCTCTACTGTAGCAGGGAAGAGGAAGTGACAGCTCCTATACCTTTGCAGCCAGTTTCAGCTTCGTTCTAGGAAATCTGTGTGTGATCTTTGTTTTATTTATTTATTTTTTAAATTGAAGTACAAATATCAATGAGATAGTTTTAAGATAACTTGACAAGATGGATTTGATAAATTAATACATTGCAAGCTATTTTCATAATGTTTTGGTATCATAGAAGGTACATACATGATATTATACTTACAGACATTATTGCACCGTATGTCTCTTATGAGTAAATAAAGAGAGTGTAGCTCTTTGCATATCTTATTTTTTATACCTGAATTACATCAGACTCAATAATTAATACTTTCTACCTTCATATTTTCCTAGTGGTTGTCCATAGTACTAGAAGCTGACATAATATCCTGTCCAACCACCATTAGTGCAAATCTTGCATCTCATAGAGTTATGCAGAAGCACAGCGTTATCTATCCCAACTGTACTGTCTATACACACACATCATCATTCTTCCTTTCTATACCCCTTCCTTTGTCTACACCTGTCAGAGAAGGGCACTCCATTGTCACTCAACTAACTTAGGTGCCTGAACTCAACAACATAATCCAACACAGTCCAGCATTCCACAACAATGGCGAGTTATCTGAAGAAGTTGTCATGTATGCCACTTGAACATATACTCATAAGTGAAATAAACCAGACACACATGTGTAAATATCATATAGTCTCCCTAGTATAAGAAGTGAAAAGCAGAAATACAAGTGGAAACATACAACAACTAAAATCAATTGAGTCAGATAAGGCAAACTGAATGGCATATGCTGCCGGATACTAATCAGCTTTTCTTCTGGATGGTTAACAACCTATGTTCACAGATCAAAGTTGGAGAAATAGAAGAGCCACAAGGCCAGCCAACATTTTGGCCCTAGCCTTGCAAGGTCAGTGAAGACTCAGGACATAGGAGATCCTGTACTACAACATCATGAAACTCAGTTGAGCTCCAAATTTTCTGACAAGGAGATTATGGAGCCACAGAGGAAATAGATCGAAGTTCTATAGTGTGCCTGGGTAGAGTCACATGGAGAGAAAACTTTCTCTCAGGCTCTCATAGACAGCAAACTGGTCAAGCATTGGCCGTGACTCATCCACATGGATGACACAGACAAAGGATCTACAGAATAATGTACAGGACTACAAGATAAACCCTGAGGGGACTTCACTGACGTCATAAGAAACATAAAGTACATTTGTTGGTATATAAGTCTTGCTCTATCTAGGTCTTAACCATCCAGCAGAAAAGTATAAAAATGAAGTACACATCGCGGGGCCGTAATATTAAGTTGAGCTGTAAATGGCTGTGTGTGATCTTTAAAGAAGGACTTAGGGACCCCTTTCCAAAGTAGCCTACAGATTGTTTTTGCCTTGTATGGGACTCAAATAACTTTGCATTACTCTTCTCAGGCTGCTCTAACAAAATAGCACATATTTTCTGGCTATACAAGAATTGATTTTCTTATAGTTCTGAGAGTTAGGAGTTCAAATCAGGATGTCAGTGTGGTTATTTCTGTAAGGGCTTCCTTCCTAGTCTGCAGACAGACATTCTCTTGCTAGGTCTACAGCTGGTCTGTCCATGGTACATGATGGTTCCTGAAGTGATAGTCTTCCCCACTCTCTGTTTTATGAGGCCATTGATTTTTTTCATAAGCACCACACTCTCAGGACTTCTTATAAAATTATCTCCAAAAGTTCTCACCTCCAACTGTGCATCATCACTTTAGGAGTGGGGCATTCACATGTTTGGGGAGGTACAAAGAATCTATAGAGTTTTGAACCTTAACTCATTTCTTAAAACTAAGAAAACCCAGAAATATGACTCATTTTAGGGCTACTAACTTAAAGAAGCTCAATCCTTTGGCTCTTTCCTACCAAAGTGGAGAGAATTTCTTGCCAGTGAAATCCCTACCAGAGTGTGAGTTTCCTCCTGGGCTACTGTGTGATTGCCAGAGTCTACCTGAGTTGGAGTTCAGCACCCACCCTCAGGATTCAAAACTCAGAATTTGGTCTTTTCTTTTATGTGTTGCACACTGCATAAGGGGTTGTGAGACTATGGAGCTCAGATGAGAAGGGGAGGTAGTTCAACATTAAGGGAAAGGAATCTATGCAAAGGAGGAAGACAGCCCAGGAGAACCACATACCAGGGTCAAAGGTTTGCTGTAGGCTAATTTCTTGTGAATTAGGGGAAATACCAAGAAACGTGGGGAATTGAGAGTCTTCTGTCAGGGTTTGGGTATTTGTAGCATCTTGACAACTGTCCTGTTTAGGCTTTGCTATAAATTGGGTGGCATTTTTCTGAACTAAGTGAACAGGCAGCAGATGCCAATATTGATTCTGTGGCTCCTTACGGGACATCACTTTAGTGACTCTTATAGTCACTTTCTTGATTGCTATGATGGAATACCTAACACCCGTACCTTGAGAGAGGAGAGGTCTATACTGCTTCACGCTTTTAGTCTAGTCCATCATTGGTTGCCCCCATGGCAGGGTAGCATGACACAGGGGGCTGATGGGAAAAGTTGCTCACCTAATGGAGAGTGGGACACAAAGAGAGAAGAGCCAGCAGAGATTTGTCCTCTAGGCCACACCCCAGTTGATCCACTTCTTCTGAATAGACCCACCTCATAACACTGCTAGCTGTAATTCCTCCATAATTCAATCACCTTTTAAAAGCCCCAGCTGTGATCTCACCAGCCTTATCCGGCAATAATGAGATATCAATCGTAGTACATGCCTTCACCTCTTTAATCGGTGTGAATTTTGCAGGACCCCAGGTCCTCGCTTGATCTGAACACAGAGCCAGGACACTGTACAGGGGAATGACCTTGCCTATATCTTTTCAGAGATCACTGTTGAGCTTTAAACATCAGGCAGTGGCAGGTGCTGTGGATAAGGTCATGAGTAAATGGACAGAAATTGTTTTCTTTTTGGAGAACCTATTTTTGTGCTTTGTATAGCTATGCATTCTTTATGTTGTAGTTAGACTTTTACACTGAAAAATTAATTTATTTTTTCATTTGGGGCATAAATCCTCTTTTTGGATGGTGAACACTATAAAGAAAGGGATTCTAGCTGCATTGTTCACTGTAGCATCAGGTTTGGGACATCTGAAGTACTCAATATCCATTTGTTCATTGAACTAATTCATGAACTGTATTCTTCATATTCACCTGATATTATTGTATTCTCTTTATTTTCTTTCTTCC
Source organism: Ctenomys sociabilis (assembly GCA_004027165.1). Taxonomy (NCBI): domain Eukaryota; kingdom Metazoa; phylum Chordata; class Mammalia; order Rodentia; family Ctenomyidae; genus Ctenomys; species Ctenomys sociabilis. The sequence goes on along the minus strand of PVKA01016772.1, from coordinate 40,044 downwards.
CCACCTTCTTCCCTTCATTTTTCCTTCTTTCTTTCCTTTCTCCTTCAAATAGCAACAGAATTTCCAACTAGGAGAGAGTCCTCATCTGTGGAGAGCAAGGTAAGCCAAGTACAAGACTTGCTGTTCAGCTGTTGCCCTTGAGCAGAATGCTGCTGACTTCCCATGGGTCTACTCAACTGAGGCCACAAGGGCTCAGAACATGGTCATGCCTGTGGGGATTAGCCTCGCCTATATCCTGGGATCACCGCCCTGTACCAGTGGTGTACTGAAGAAGTCAGCTCCTACTCGCTCTTGTGATTTGATAGTGAAATTTTCCAAGCCATTTGGCATTCCACTAGTTGAAATAATCTATGGAGGGGAAATTTGCAAACATCACCTCTAGTCAATTGTTAAAATTTACTAGCAACCCACTGGAATGGAGAAATTCCATGGGTGTATGATGATATCACTGAGCTACTGGACAAGTCTTAAGCTGCCTCCTCAACTTGTTAAGTAAGGACAAATGTCACTGGGGTTCAAGCCCTTGCTGCTAAAAACATGTGGTTGGCGAGTCAGCAGTGTTGCCACCGCACTGTATTCAAAATGCAGACTCTGAAGCGCTTCTCTGGACCTGTGGAATCAGCATTTGCATTTTAATGAGATCCTCATTTTTAAGCCCCAAAGCTGTCAAAATTTAAAAACTTTTGGTCTTCACATAGACACTTAATAAAGAAGTCTTAGTTGAATTCAAATCTAAATCTATAGAATAATTTTGTAGTATATATCTCCATGTATCCCATAGAACATCCCTGTACTTAAAAAAATCATTATTTACTTAAAATTGAAATTTAACTAGAAGTCCTATATTCGGCATTGCTGGAAGGCCTGGCCCTTGTCTGTCTATTAGGAAAGCAGTTTTGACATCAAATATAATAGAGGCTGCTGCTGGCAGCACATTCAGTGGCTTCAGGTGCTGGTATGGTAAGGGGAGTAGGTCACATGGACCCACTTGGAGGCTGCAGTGGGAAAGCCAGAGAAAGCGTGAGTTGGAGGAAACTGAGTGTGCATCACTGGAAAACTAGCTACCTATGCTACTGTCCATGTAGAGGGATGCAGTGTTAGTGTCACTGGCCTGTGTCTCCTCTAGAGATTGTCTAGAGTTGCTCCTCCCTGTTCATAGTCTAGTGTATATGTATTTCCTACTGAAGTTGAAGAGATGTATTCCATGCATGTTTTTAATCTTAGGGAAGCATCTCACACATTTTTGTAATGTTAGATCTTGTGATTCCTTTACTCCAGAAATGTCTTGCTTTAAATCAAATTTTTGGTCTCAATCTTGGATCTCTCTGAGCAAGGCCCAGCTGGCCCTGCTTCTCCTGGGTGAGGCGCAGGCCACGTCTGTGCATGCCTTCCACACCTGGGGCCTGGCTGCTGCAGCTCCCTTGCTGCAGCTCGGGCCCCTGGAAGCCTCTTGGGGACATGAATGGAAATCTGGAGCACAGATGGGCCTCTACCTCCTGGACTGTCCTAGCCAGAAGCATGGCCCCAGCACTTGGAAATATAATGATGTCCATATGTAAGTTAGAGATACAAAACCATCAAAGTATGTGTAATAGCACGCACTCAATGATACATTGGAATGATCCTGGGAGAATATATTCAAGTTTTAAGTAAATGAAAATTTCTGTAGGTCTAAAATGTCTTCAAATCATTCCACAATTTTGTCAAGTGCCACCACAGACATTATGTGCACTTTTTGGCAGATCATGTCTTACTTACCTTTGTATTTTTCAGCACCCACAGAAGCCAGTTACTGGCTCTGCTTTTTCCCTGTGCCAAGTCGCTCTTACACTCATCTCTGTTGGAGATACCACCATTTAGTCAGGGCGTCAGCACCAGAGCACAGAAGCCACCATGGACTGCGTGTCTTCTCTAATCTCTCCCTCACCAGGACAGCATGCTCTTGCAATTTTTCTTCTGAAAGCATTCTGCAGGTAGCCTCTTCTCTGAATCCCTGCAGCCTCAGGCTTGCCTGTCAGATGAAGGTTTGTTATGGCCTTGTTCTAGCTATATATTAAGTAGTATTTTGTTGGTGGCACAGAATAGATGGACAGAATAGGTGGCATTGGTTTTCTAGTTTCATATTTGATATAAATTGGAGCCTGTGCAGAGTGACCCTGGCCCTCTTTCTTGATAGGGTCAGTAGAATAACCAAAGAGTCACAGTGTGGGGAGTACCGCCTACAGGACAAGAATGTGGCTTGGGAGCCAGCTTGCCCAGTGTAATGTTCAGCCCTCCCAGTGGGTGGCTTGGGATAGTGACTAAACTTCACTGTTTCAATTTGGTGGGTCAAAGGACATGATAAACCATTGAACTGTTGTAAGGATTCAATGAGTGTCTCCACAAAGAGACACAGGCCCCTCCACAAAGGGGGCTCTTCCAGAAAGAGACACTCTTCCTTTGTCTTGGAAGTAAGAACTTGCGAATGATGATTCAATATACTGATGGTCTAGGGGACGCCATGTCTGAACTTGTCTCCATCACATCTGCTACAGGTTGCAAACTCAGCCAGGGAATGGCAACCTTCTCACCACTAGGTGACACTTTTGAAAGACTCAGGCAGGTCCCTACTTGCCTGGTAGAACTGGCTGGGACATAAATGTGGGCCCTTAACCCATCTGTCGACTGGATACCCAATACACGGACTAGAGATGCGTCAGATCTGGAGAGCTACAGACCCTGCTTAAGAAGTGATACCAGTTGTGAAATACTAGTGTGATCCATTTGTTGATTTTTTTTGTACATTTATTATATACTTAACTCTTTATATGCCAAGTATGTGGGTATACAAAGGTGAGCAAAGAATCAATATGTCAGTTAAAAAAAATCAACAAATCACTTGTAGAGCTGAAGAGAGATAAAATGGCCAGGAGTTCAGGTCAGAGAGACAGGGGCATTCAGTGTTTCACAGCCCACACAGACAGGTGCTGGTCAGAATTTGAGACCACAGGGATGCAAAGGAGTGCTCAGGGAAGGTGGGATATGAGCTGGAATTATCCAGCTAGAAGCTAGATACAAGGCACATGGTGAGATCCTACCTGTGGCAAGGCCAACACGAGGGGGGTGGTGCTAGAGACCTATGAGGTTGCAGGAAAGACCTGTGTCTTTCTACAGGGATCCAGGTCCCAAGTGGGAATCAGGACCAGGTATTGGTCTGGATTTGCTCCCAAGCCCCTCATTCTGCACCTGAGATGCCCGCTTAGATGGTCTATGAAGCCAGCAGAATCATTTTTGTGCTTTCTTCTTAAGAGGTATTTTGCTTAGAGATGGAGGTGTGCCCATTAGGAATGACTGCCACGTACTGGGCTCTGTTAGAACCATGAGCTGTGGAGTAGGAAGAAGAATGAAATCCTTCTCTCCAGGAGGAGCTGATGCTTTAACAAGAGAGATGTAGTCACCACAGAAAGAACATCCAAGGGCCTGTCAGAGCCCTTCATCCTGCCCGCCACAGAGCCCTGTCTCTTATGTTGTGAACATGCTCCACAACACACCATTTATGTGTTGCTCCATTAAGTGCATCGGCAAGAGGTACTGAAGATTTCATTTCCAGAAAAAAAAAAAAAGAACTTAAATGTCACAGAGAGGTTTGAAAAAAGGGACTGGTGCTATAGACATAGTAGAAAATTCCCATTATGCACACCATTGTAGTATGCCATGCAGTACACCCATACCTGATTCTTTTATGTAGAGATTATTCTCTGGTTTTAAAAAATTTATAGCTTACATCCAAGCAATTCCATAATACATTTCCTTCTGCTAAATTTTGTAAGGCTTCAAAGCTACATTCAGAGTGTTTTTTCCCTGTTTCTTGGTATTATTTTGATTCTGAGGGCATTTGGCAAAATGAAGATAATTTAGGATTAACTCAATGTTGTCTCATTTTTAAAAAAAAAGTCATTAATTTTTTTTTTAAACATGTGCTTTCGGTTTTCTTTAGGAAGATTCTCTTTTTGAGAGTGCAGCCCCAAGTCTGTGGAGTTAAGGAAAGGCCAGACTTTGGGACTCGCTGGAGGAGATTCCGCTGCCAAGCAGGGTGGTGACAGAGCTGCGGATCTCCCAAGGGAAGGGTGGGGCGGAGTAGGGCTAACCTGCCAAGCCCCGGCTTTCTGTAGGGACAGGGCTTCCCATTTTGACCAAGCCTTAAGTCACAAAACTGCTCACGCAAGGTGTGCCCTGTGCCATTTCGAACACGAGGGCCAAGACTCTGTGCCTAATTCGGGTCCTGGAGGCTTTGCTGTGCCGACGCCCTGAAGCAGATAATCCCGTGGTTCTCGGAATTGCTTGGAAGTGGAGCCTCCTCAGCAGCAAGGCCGGGGCCTTCAGCCCGCTTGGGGGTGGAGAAGCCGCACCCTGCTGGGAAACCACGGAGGCAGCGAGGGCGCAGCCTTTCGGTAGTCTGAAGAGGGGCGGGGGCCGGGGCCGCCCGCGGGAGGCGCGGCGCAGCGCAGGAGCGGGCAGGACGCGGAGGAAGGGGCGCATCGGTCCGTCCGCACCTGCTCCACGCAGGCGGCGCGCGGGCCCGGCCGCGGGACCTCGGGCACGGCCCCTGCTTCCGGCCAGGCCTTTGGGTCCCCAGCATCCCGCACCCTCATTCGCTAGCTGAGCTGGTGGGGTGAAGGAGGAGGCCCGGCTTTCTTCTTGGAGTCTGTTCTGAAGCTTGGGGCACAGCGTTCCTCTTCCCTTCTCCCACTAAGAGCCCCTTGCCTTCCCAGGGAAACATCTCCACCGCTTTTCATTTGAGTTTTCTTCCAAAGGCGAACTTAGGGAGGAGAGTTGGAAAGGGGTACAAAGCGTGTGCACTGGGTCATTTTTCTTGGAAGCAGCCGGGCTCCCCAAGCCCTCTAGACTGCACGCTGCCGGATCCGCTTCGCCCCCGGGGGGCCGTGCGGGGCACTCCTTGCCGCTGCAGCCAGTAGATGGCGCTCAATGCCCGCTCGGCCTTTCTGGGAACCGTGACACCTGGGTTGGGCTTTGAGGCCCAAACAGAAAACCGCTGTCACCTGTGCAGGCGAGAGGCAACTATCAAATCTAGCATTTTATGCATTTTTGAAAAAGAATGGATTTCTATTAGGTTCACTTCAGAATCTCTAGAGATACGTTTGGGAACTCCCTCTGCCGATGAACTCTTCACTGGTGGCCTTTCATTTGCTTACAAAATGTTTGCCCAGAATCCCAGCTCGGTCTACCTTTGTCTCCCCTCTGTCCTAACACTCAGAGAAGATGCAGGAAGAGCAAAGCAGCAGGGTCACACATCTGCTTTTTCTCCCATAATGCTTGCCTCTCCTCTTTCAGCACCAAGTGGGGGAGTGGCCTTCTTGTCCACGTGTGTGTGCCCACGTGTATACACACACGTCTCCTCCACATTCACTTTCGCTCAAAGGAGACACACAGTATAGCATAGATAAATATTTCTTTCCCTTAAGTGGATGTTTCTTGGCAAGGTTTTGGCCAGTCTCTTCAATGCATATGTTTGCTTGTCATTTCAGAGGTCCAGTGTCTGAAAAACTATCAGTAATGATAGGTCATCAATTCAACACTCAGTTACTGTGGATGTTGTGGAAAGCCTTACTCTGAGTTGCGAGGAATATCAAGATAAGACCTTCCTCATGGATATAAATCCTTAGTCATAGAAAGTCATAGTCCGGTGAATTTGAATATGTGTGACTGCAGGTTGGGGCTGTACAATAGATTTAGTCAAGATTGAGATCTAAGAGATGGTTTTAGACCTTTAGAGCTATCTAGCGATGAATGTAGGATAGTCTGGTTACCTCAGAAAGCCATCTTGATTGGAGTTGGGATGGTGCTTTATTGATGATGATATGAATTAAGCTTTCAAAATGATTAAGTTGGCCTTTGGCTGGTGGAATGATTTACCTTTTCTGAAGCACTTCCATGTGTGTTATCTTAGGGATGATACTTTGAAAATATTTTACATTGTGATTTACATTCACCAAGATGTAAGAGATGAACACAGAAATATTAAAGACTATTGTACCACCAGGCCAGAATATCGGCAATAAATTCATTATTTTTGCTTCCTACTGTTTCCTAGCTAGGAAACAGTAGATTTGGGTGGAAAGAAAACAATTCCTGTGGTGGGAAAGCGAGCGGACTCTATATGTGTGCGTGTGTGCACACTGTTAATGTCTTTCCAGAGGTCTCGGTCTGTTGCAATAGCTTTGCCAATCCTTCAATTACTGTTTTTCTTTCATGAGAAATTGTTGCTAGAATGCACTCAGCCTTTTAGGGAGCTGTGAATGTGGTTATAATTGCTTGTTTCTAAGATAATTGGCCTGACTGCACAGCCCTGGAAAAGTGACTTGAACAAATGGAATGTGGAAGAGGGCTGAGCTGCATTCAGACTTCCTCCTGGCTCCCAGGTCTTGCTGCTTGCTACCATGGCCCAGAGTACCCAGCGTCACTGTAAGAAAGATGAAACTGGAAAGTCCTATAAACAAGCCATTCTCAGAGTGTAAGGGCCACTTGAGTTTTGACATCTCCACGTGGGAGGGAGGAATGCACTTTGGATGGTAAAATGACCCACTGTACCTTTTTGATGGGTTCAGATCCAACAGCTATTGATTACTAGACTCTCCAACAGATTTCATTTTCCCCTGCATGGGAGGCTCTGGAGGTTTAGGGTATGAATGTAATAGCTGAGCCTGTAGGAGCGATGGGAAAGAAGGAGGACTGTGACAGGCTGATTGATTTCGGGCACCAAATCAATGCAAAATTTTCTAAGGTCTATATTATTGTTACTATCAATAGCCTCAGATGTTACTGATCAAAGAGTTGTGCTAATTCATTACCAGCTGACTTGACATGATCATGTTCTTAGCTCCCGGAAGGCTAAAATACACTTTTATTTAACAGTATGGGCTCTTGAGGTTAACAAATGTTGCTAACAAAATGTTCAGTAGCCTAAACTCATTATCAGAAAGGTTAAAGAATCTTTAAATTGCTGAAAGCAAGAGAGTAATCATTCGTAGGGGAAAATAGAGACCACATTGTAACAAGGTGAATAGCTCAATTAAGAGCACCCAGTTTATTAAAAGATTTCCACATATTCCAAAATTTATACGACAATGTAAGCACAGGCAGAAAAATCAACTGAACAATTCAGTGTTGCTGTAACACCTCCAGACTCCCAAACCTTTTGTGTTAAACATTTATAGGGCCACAGGAAAATACACATTCTGTAGGAAGCCCTTTCAGGTTTGGAAATTATTTGAATTTGTTGTGTTGCAAGGAGATATTACAAAGAGAGGAGACCAGAGGAGTTTCTCCAGGACTTGCGAGTGACAGGCCAGAGTCCATGCCAGCCTCCCTCCTGGGAGCAGTGAGCGATGTGGCTCATTTTTCTAAGCAGTGTTCTTTGTTTCAGAGTATGTGTGCGGCAGCTGGAGGTGGGACCCAGGCAGGGCCTGCGCCTAGGAGGCAAGGGCTGTACCTGCACAGCCCAGCCCCTAAATGGCTTTTGGTGACTTACAATCTGAGCGTGTACTTGTAGGGGACCACTTAATTTTTTTTTTTTTTTAAACAACAATTCCTGCAAAACCAAGTAAATGGTATCCTTACTCTTCAAAGTTCTGTTTAGCCATGAAAACAAAATTAGAATTTTCTACTGTATCATCCCAGAACAACTCTGAAGCCACTGTGTGGACATGGGAGAAGCTGGGGACACAGTGCTGAGTGAAAAAGCAATAGGTGGAACCTTATATTCACAAAAATTCCTGTTATTTATTTAAACACACAGAACAGTGACTAGAAGCACATACGCTAAACTATAAATTTGGTTACCTTTGGAGAGAAACATGGGAGTAAAAGATGGGGAAGTGAACTTATTTTACATTGTTTCAATCTTTTGGTTGAACTGTTTTAATGTATTATTTATGGAAGGAAAGAGGCTGTGAAGAGTGATTGCAAACGTAAACACAGCGCTTCAAGCATACCGCAGAAATATTCCCATTCATCTTCTGGTTTGCGCCTTGAGTACATGAGAATTTTTTAATTTTTATTTTTATTATATCATTTACTGTGGTGTAGCAAGGAAAAGAAGGAGTTAAGCCATCTAGTTCATTTTTAAATGACTGGATTCTTGCAATCAAAGCAATCAAAATCCACTTCCACTCTAGCCTTCTGCCGCCATTCATCACGTAGGTCCCGCTCTGCTGGGAAGACGGTTTTGTTTCCGAAGTAGAAAAATAGCCAGCTGCGAACGGTTTGCCTGGTGCTGCTGGGGAGAGATCCACCGAGGGTCCAGGAGGAGGCGCCTGGCTGGAGCGCGGTGTGCGCTTTGTTTCCTTACAGAAAAACCATTCCTCAGTAGCTGGCCGACCTGGAGATGAGTGACCGGTGCGCTGGCACACAAAGCCGGCCTTAGAAATACGCGCTCCTCCGACGCTGACGGGGAAGAGCTAAGCAGCCCGCACGCTCTCTGAAGGACGAGACGAGGAAGTGGAATTGCAGAGGCGCCTGCCTGCGCTGCCGCTCTCATTTCGCTTGCCTTGTCAGAGGCTGCGAGCTCATTCCTTCTGATGTCTCACTTTACTCCAGTGTCTGTTACCAAACCACATTTTCAGGCCAGGGACTTCTGTGCTCAGTGCACGGGGCTCTGAGGGGCAGGGCTGTTTTTTTATTCTGCATTGTTTTCTACCCCATACCCATGTCTCACCTCCCAGTCAAGCTCTGTCCCAAGCTTATGGGGGTCTGTCCTAGAACGTACATGAAAAGCCACTGTGCTTTAATTTTCTGGGAAAGTGGAAAGCTGATTACCCTGTTCATATCTAATTGAATCTTTTGTTTGCTTGTTTGTTTTCCTCTCTCTAAATATTATTCAGAGTCATGGCGGTGGCAGATCATTGTTGGGTTCAGATAGGGATAAAAGTGGATAGAGAAACTTGGGGAAGACAGCGCGGGAGCCGCTCCTCTGCTGGCTGTCCTCCCATGAGGGCTGGCTGATGCTTGTTTGTATAGATGCCCAGGGGAGGCCACGAGAATATCACTGTGATAAGACTTTCAAAGGTGTGCTTGCTATTAGGAACTGAAAACAGGCTTAAACCATAATGGATCACCAAGGGAAAAAGAGTCATTCTTTCTCGTATGTCTCAGGGTTCAGGATGCTTAAAAAACTCTCAGTCACACATGAAAAGGAACCTTTAAACTTGAACAAAGTGTGTATGAAAGTTACAGCTCCAAACGTAGGGATATAAAATACAGTGTGGGAACAGTAATTGACACCTTACTCTGTGCCTGCTGGACCTTCCTTGCTTTCTCTGAGAAGGTATCGCTTTTCTCTCTGGCAGCAGCCAGCCCTGCCACCTGCCCTGGCTGCATGGAACAGACCAAGGGACTGAACTCGGGGTCCAGGAATGCCCCATTCAGGAACTGGGTTGGGCCAACAAGAGCAGCAACAAGACTTTTATTTTGGGAATGCACCATGGTACTTAGCCACTGTCCTGTTTGTTTTTCTGAAGTCCTTCTGTTTTTGCCCTGGGAAAGGGGAGACAAGAGAGGGACCTTTCCAGATTTCCCCGACTAATGAGTTCAGGCTCCGGTGTCTGTTTTGCCATATGGTGATGCCTTTATTCACATCCTCACTTCTCAGACAATAAATTCTGAAGGGCTGGACATAGATGGGCTCAAATAGGGCACCGCCAGCCAGTGAGATGCCATTGTGAGAATGAGGTCGAGATAGCAAAAGACACTCCTCCTTCTACATGGAGAGGACCTGGCAGGTCAGGCTTGTCCTGCTGTCCAGTGCCTTTTGCAAAAATCTAGGACTCTCAGTGCAATGCCAGGGCACACTGCTTGCTGAGTGCAATGTGCACACAGAATTTCAGGCTCCCTTGACCAGTAGCCTTCATGCAGTGCTCATGTGACTCAACCGTAGTCACAAGCTCTGAACCTGAGACTCACTTCCTGGGTGCTCCATCTTGCTTCCTGTGTGATGGTTTCCGAGCCCAGCCAGGGAGGATGGCTTGGCTAGGGAACTGCTGGCTGGTTAATGCAACAACCTCTTGTGCAGAAGCCAGCCAGGGACTGGGCAGGACAGATTTCTTAGTAAATCATACAGATGGACAAGGTTCCATGAATACCAGATTCAGAAAGTTACCTGTAGCTGTCCCTGGGTGCTTGGGGGGCTTCATATCTTCTTAAGTATTGGAATTTGTTGTAATGGAAGCCCCAGTTTTTGACACAAGGTGCGATTCATTTTAAGCTCACTATGTTCTTTTACCTCTTAGATGTAGACTTCTCCCAGATTTCTCTGCAGCCAGCTTCTTTCTGATTTGGTGCAATGCTTTGGCAATCAATAATATTCTTATTGACTTACATCAATACTCTATGAGAGTTCAGTCTGTTTATTTTACTAGCCTCATACTCTGGACATGATTTGGGATCCTGAATCCCTAAATCATCTAAACTGATTAATTCATGGCATTTCTAGAGATAGATTGAGTACTTTAGACTCCTGAGAGGCTCCAAGACAAAAGTACTTCCTTAGCCAAGAAGTTCAGAAAAGAAAATGTAATACATGCCTTACTTCATATTATCTTCAAATGACTATAATCATATTAGAGGAGTTTCTTTTCTTGTTGCAAAGACAAAATACTGGATATCCAGTTATAGGAGCTCACAGCTTATAAAAGGTTCAGTCCCTAGTCAGCTGGCTCTAAGGCAGGGCGGCATGCCAGAGAGGCACGGTGGAGGAGAAATAGTTCATAGCAGGGCAGGGAAGGCAGAAAGCAGCCAGCAGCAAGCAGCAAAGAGCTTCTTTCTGTCCCTTGATATTCGATTGGCTGCTGCTTTTTAGCAATTGTCACTCAGAACTATGCTAAGCTAATAATTGAGTAATCCACATTCCTTTAATGCCAGGACTACACTGGTATTCCCACCACCACAGTTTTATTCCATGCTTATAATCCCCAGACCTAGCCCCCTCCCCACCCTCATGAGTCCATGAGGCTCTGGGATCATCTAGACATGGCCATTGAGTTTTTGAAAATTACTCTAAATTTTTTTTTTTTTTTTTTTGGTGGAACCAGGGATTGAACTCAGGCCCTTGTTCTTGCCAGGGAAGTGCTTATTCCACTGAGCCATCTCCCCAGCCCATCTAAAATCCTTAATCTTGTTTAGCTTAGTACCCTTAGGCTTGACTTTCAAACTTGTGGTTTCTCACAGAACATTTCAGCAAACACTGTTCTGGATTTAAGTTTCTCAGAGGGAAGATCATAAAAGCATATTTTTTACTGGATATTTTTAAAAGTAGCAGATTTTTGGATTCTTTTATTTTCCTTTTTGGAAAATCATCTCTCCTTGTTTTAAAGCAATGGAATATGGGCTTTCATCTTCTCAAGAGGCCTGTGCCAGTCTGGATTTTATTTTTAGTACTTCCCCTATTTGAGTAAGTTATGATTATATGTGAATTATTCTATTCTTTGGAATGATTTTCACCTGAAAAGTAATTTTAAAATTATTTTAATCTTTTTGGTTATGCTCAGGTAGCCCTTTTCCAAGTACAAAATATTTTCACATTCATTACCTTATTGATTGTTGCTAAGACATTTTAAACAACCTTGCAAATAGTATTTAAAAATCATTAAGGCCATTAATATTCTATTTAGTCTGCAAAAATCTGAAATAGCTGACTCTTCTGTATCCTAGAACTAAGGGAATATAAAATTTTGCCAATAGCAAAAATGTTCAGAAGTTTTACTTAAACCCAGGTCACCAGATTGAAGTGAAAAATAAAGAGATGGAAGGGAAAGAGTGGAAGATTCTTATTGTTAAAATGTTTTACTTCTCCTGATTTATTTAAAATTCTGGCCATGCTATCTTTTAAGACCATTTTGCGTGATACACCGTCAAAGAGTCTGGGACTCCAGTCATGACATTCTCTCATAATTCCTAGGAAGTAAGTACTTGAATAAAAACAGTTTGTTTGTTATCTTTGGTTCACTGTTAAGTTTTTGAGAGAGAATACTATTTTTTTATATAGCTTTTTTTCTTAGTTACAAGTTCTAGAATTTCTTAATTGTTTTATTTTTCTGGTTTCTGTTTGAAATAGGAATATTTTTGATTGATTAAAAAAATGAAGTATTGAGCCGGGCGTGGTGGCGCATGCCTGTAATCCCAGCACTAGGGAGGCTGAGGCAGGAGGGTTGTTGTGAGTTTGAGACCAGCCTGAGCTACAAAGTGAGCTTAAGGCCAGCCTGAACTGCACAGTGAGACCCTGTCTCAAAAAAGACAAAAAAAAAAAAAAAAAGAAGTATACCAAAATTTGGAATGTTCATTCCTTTGTTCTTACTTTTCCTCTGGTATTATTACAGAAATGATATCTATAGTTAGTCTAAACAGTTGCATTTAGATTTTAATAATTTTCATTGAATTTGGATGTTTTATAACTTTATTAGGTGAAACAGATAATTATCTCTTTCAAGGATATAATAGATTTTGACATATACACTCTATATGAAATGACCACTTACACTGAAGATAACAAGTATTCTACCACCTACCAAAAGTTTTTTAAAGACTCGTGGCAATCATGACTCCTTGTCCCCTGTTTTCAAATAATTTCTGTCACTGACATTTTTTGGTCAAATTTCACTGCTGCAGAAAAATCAATGTCCAATGAAATGGAAGACCCTTTGCATCAAGGAGTTAGAAGAAGGCAACTTTTACTGCAGTATGCTAATAGGCTGGGACACCCAGAGGTTCAAATGACCAGTCCAGTTTCATGTTTGAGTTCAGTTTAAATATGGTTTACAAGTGGGAAGTACAAAGATGAGAGCAGATTATTACATGGTTGGATACATAGATTGCATGAATTAAGTCATTCCTTGTCATGCAGCTTTACTTAAAAGAAATTGTTCATTGTTAGACAAGAGCATTCTGGGAAGGAAGGAAGTGGGTACAAGTGAAGGAAGTAGAATTAAATAGGTCCTTGACCAGGCCAGTGGGTCCCACATATGAATTCCTTAAAGCAAGTTAGAAACAATACATATTTTTATAACTAAGGAAAATAGAAGCTGGACACAATGAAGTTGGCCCAGAGCGTTATCAGAGGGAAGAAGATAGTCAGCCCTGACCGGCTGCATCTAGTTGCCTGACAGGGAGTCGCAGGCTATGCACTGATTTCTAACTTTTGCTATAGTATGCCTACAAGTCTGCTACTCTACAAGTGTGCCCTAACCTTCCAAATCCCAAACCAGGGAAGGCTCCCCAGAAAAGCGGTGATTAAGGACGAGTGGGACAAAGCAGGTTTAGGGCTGGGTGGGAATAGATGATGGGAAAAGCACTTCAAAAGGAGGAACATTGGGTGCTATGGCCCTGGGTGTATTTGAGGACTGAAAAAGTTCAGATGGCTGGGATGGGAGATCCTAGCAACCTGTGTTCAGGAATTTTTTTTTTTGTTGTTGTTTGTGTTTTTTTTTTTTTTTCCTAGTGCTGGGGATTGAACTCAGGACCTTGTGCTTGCCAGGCAAACACTTATTCTACTGAGCTATCTCCTGGGCCCCCTGAGTTTTTTTTTTTTTTTTTTTTTTTAAGAAAACTTGGAATTGAAATTGTTTAAGCATAAAAATAATCCAGCATGGGGACCTTAGAATGCCGATGGAGGTCCATATGTAGGCTGGCGCAGTCCAGCCTGGCCTAAGATGAAGCACAAAGGAATGGGATTCCATGCACCTGAGGGCTATTTGAGAGAGAATTGGCATGAGTATAGGAAAGGCAAGGAATTGTTGGCAGTGCAAAAGCAGACAACGTTTTAATAATGGTACCACTTGCTGACACAGAGACCACTAGGACAGGGCCAAGTTTCTGGGAAGATGCCAAGATCGATACCAAAAAATTGAGTGTGAGGTATGACTGAATTACCCAGGTGAGTGTCGTGGGAATTGTGTCTGTGTGAAAAGGTCTTGAACTTGAAGGAAAGCTTTGGACTGGGGGCTCTACAAACATAAGGAGATACCAATCAAAATGGGGACATCAACTAGGAGGATTTGGGGTTCTGTGCCAGACAGAGGTAAATGCAGAATGTTTTTGTTGAGGATTCAAGGACCTAAGTATCATCCTTTACCTCTGATGTTTTAATATTTTATTTTTAAATTGAATCATGAATTGTCTTTTGTTCATCTCCTTAAAATGAAACAAAATACCTACTAAAAGTGAGGTTTAACTTACAACTCTAATTAGGTAGGAAAAACTCCAACTGTAGCATGCTAAGTGCCTTTCTTCTTAAAAGTTCAGTGACTGTATCTTATAAGTTCAAACCTGGTCCAAAGTTTGGGTGTTGATTTCAAAGAACAGATGGTTAAACTCAAGAAAGGCCTAGAAGCCCATTGGTCTGGCCATGCACACACAGTAATTAATGGTAAAAAGGGCCATATGTTAAGCCATTTATGGGCAGGGTGGGAGGCAGTTCTGTGGCTTAAATTAAAGGACTTGGCCCCATATCTGCACTCTCTTTTTCCCAGCGCGTTTTACTGTTTCCATGCTCCTCTGGCGAATGACAAGAGGCACTTGTGCCACATACTTCAAGCAGCTTCATCATCTTTTCTTCCAGGATCCTGCTGTAAAGTTGAAATTCCAAATTTATGACATTGCAGTAATTTTCATGGCAACAGACGGGCATCGTAAAAGCAAGATTACGATGACTTCACTGCAGGATGGGGGAGAAGAAGCTTTTTCCTAGATGCAGTTATCTTTAATGACAGCAAGAGGACATACAGAAAACTATGGCTAAGATAGGGAAAAAATATCCTCCACTGATCATACAAATATTTCTATCAGCTATGTCCTCAACACAGGTATATAGTAAAAAAAAACTGAGTTAAATTTCAGATGATTTTGCAAATAGGTATTCAGCCACTGAAACTTTATAGTTACTGGAAAATTTAAGTGGAATATTTCAGTACATTTTTCATCATTTCTTATTTGGCCAGTGTCTTGAAAAGTTAGCAAATGTGTTTTTCTCATGACTAGGAGGTCTACACTTACAGTATATGTCAAAGTTGAAGTTTCAGTAACATTTTAGACATTTCTTTTATAATTACCTTTAATTTTTGATTTGATTAAAAAATGCTTCAGATGAATTATGACAGTCATGTAGCAATGTACAATTATTCTTTGGCTCAATTAGTATACTCTGTGTTTATAGTGATTTATATCATCTCTATTGAATTACCAAAACACAGTTGCTTTTTTTTCACTGTTTGAGTTGATTTATAGTCTTTTTAGACTTTAGATTATTTTTCCTAATTAAAAGTGTTTTGTGACATAACACCATGTACTGTGACTAAAATTAACTCATAGAATTGACCCTTTGGATGAGCTGGGGATTGTCCCTATCCTTGGATAGCTTATTATCCAGTCACACGTATTATGGCATTTTTCTGTAAAATGGATCTGTGTGCTTCTAAGGTACCCAAGGCAGAAAAACACTCTCTTGCCCTTTCTTACACTCATCAGACAGGCAGCCAAGATGACCCTGCCTCATGACAGTTTCTAAGAAATTGTTGAAATGAGTTTTGGGGCAACATAATTAAGAAAGATCATTAGGCATTTATGTGATAGTGTGTTTATCACAGTGTCCTAACAACAATGGCATAAGCATCTGCTGGAATGTCTTGAATATGATGTGCAAGGACAGATGTGTTCCCGTCTTAGTCAACTTTTGAAATTTTTTTTTTTTTCAAAAGAGCCCTGAAGTCAGAAAGTTGACTCGATAGTCCAGTGCATCTGACTTGGACCTGGTTTGAGGTTATTCTTTCTGCATATCATATAAACGTTGTATAAGACACTAGGATGGTGAACCTAGCTTTCTTTTGGTTCATAATTTCTTGATATGTCTGTTTGTATATTTTAAATTTTCCTGTTCTTTTAATCTGACTTTGCAGATGACAGGGAGCTAAATGAACTTAATATGTGAGTCTCTGTCTTTTGCTTGGAAAATGTATCCCATTAGTATTAATTTAATTTAATTTAATTTTATTCTTGTCTGGATTTGGTACAAAGTCTACAAAGTCTATAGGCTCTCACTGTGCAGATCAGACTGATAGTGATTCTCCTGTTTTCAGCCTCCCAAGTGCTGGGATTACAGATGGGCACCAGCATGCCAATTCTCAGTCACTGCCTCAGCGTGCCCTGGGTAGAGGCTGTTAAGGCAGATCAGGGCTTGAACCCTGGCTGCTGCACTTGGCCCAAGTAGGTGCTTTAGTCCGCTGAGCACCTATTTGTCTGGCCAGCCCCATTTATTTTCTTATTAGTACAGTTGGGCAGTGCATATGACTCTGTGTGGAGTTACTAAATTACATAAAACACCTTAATTGGCTTTTTCATCCCTTTCCTTTTCCCTCAACTTTTGATCTCGTTCCCATTTGAGAAAGATCTCTCCCTACTACCTACAATCTATATTTTATTTTGCTTTTTTATTTATAATTTGTGTTTCTCATATAAGGGCAACCAAGGGAACCCAAAGGCAACCAAATGGTATTTAAGCCTGTATGTCTGATTTATTTCACTTAACATTATGGAACCCAAGGCCTTTACTCTGAGCTACATCCTCAGCCTTTGTACAATTTTTCACATTTAAGACAGGGTCTTACTGAGTCACTAAACATCTAGGCTGGGATGGCTCATGTGATCCTCCTGCTTCATCCTGCCAGGGTGTTGGGATTGCAGGTGTGTGCCTCCAGGCCTGGCTTAATACAAAGTTTGAAAGATTTTAGTTTTGTTGTTTTATTACTTCTTTCTTTCTTTCTTTCTTTCTTTCTTTCTTTCTTTCTTTCTTTCTTTCTTTCTTTCTTTCTAATGTGATTCTGTGGGTAAGTATTATAAAATAATCTTATAAATTATGTGTCCTGTATGAAATCTTAATCCTTGGAAACCCTCATTACAACACCTGACTTATGACTCATTTTCATTTGTATACCTTAACTGATTTTAAGTACTTGCTAATTTATATTTTACCCTTAATAAGAAAAATAATCTTAGTTACTCTAATGGCTCTTTAGTTTTATCTATTGTTTATATAGAGAGTGATATTGTATAGATTTTATTTTTGTATTGTTATTATTGTAACTTTTTTGTGGCTTTCATTATTCTGTGTTTGGATATAAATCTTTCTCATCTTCATGCCTGATATTCTTTAGATACCAACAATTTGATATCTTGCATCTTTAATTCTGTGATACTTTGCTATTTCTTGCCTCTATGTTCTCCAACTTAATGAATTTTTTAAAAATCCAACTATTGATACTTCTTTTATTATCTATCCTGCCTTAACTTTAAAAATTTTATATCTTTATTTTTTCCTGTTGCATATTTAGAAGTGTCTGAATTTAATCTTCCAATTCATAATTTTTTTATTCCCAATGCTTGTCATCCATACTATCCAATTACTCAAAAATTTTAGCTACCATATTTTTCTACCTAACATTTTTAGTGGATTCCCTTTCATATGACTTCTGGTTTCTGTTTCATGTTACTGACACCTTCTGTTATCTTTGGAAAGATAGTTAATGTCATAGTTATTTAAATTCTGTATTTCTGAGAAGTATGTATCTGTAATGCATATTTTGCCCTGTGAACTCTCGAGAGGTATCAGCTTCTATGTTTCATGTTTTGGGAAAGAATTAAAGGCTATGCCTGAGTCTCTGCCAACTCTGGTATGCTAAGAGGGAGAAAAGACTGTGTATAGATGTATGGGAATGAAGTGGGTAGTTTATAAAGAAAGGGGATTGGCTCTGGAGGCTGGGAAATCCAAGAACACATTCCCAGAATCCCCCGGTCAGTCCTCGATGAGGGCTGGAGTGCAGGACACGTGAGCGCAAGAGCAAGAGACCAGTAGGAAGCTGCTCTTGCTCTTGAGATAACCAGCTCACTTCTGCAGAAGTAGGGATGTTAATGTTGTCGTACAGTGGAGCCTTCATGGCATGCTGTTGGAGTTGTACTGGGGATTAAGTTTCCAACTTTGGGGGACACATTTGAACCATAGCTGGCTGTCTTCATTAAATTCCATGGAGCTTTCCTACATGACATATTACTTGGGTGAAAATATTTAAAACTTCAGAGAAAAGCAGATTTAGGAAGAGGTAATTCAGTGTTCTGGACAGTTGGGAGATTTCGAAGCATCCCACCAGCCCTACTTACATTCCTTAGCGATCTGTGCATGGAGGTATCTGTTCTAAGCTGATGCTACCATGAGGCCAGAGTTGGGACCAGATTCTGCAGTGATGTGCTAGGAAAAGCTTGCTCTTAGGTAAGGCTTGGGCACGTAAAGCAGCACATGAGGTTCCCTGCAGCCCCTTCTTCACTCACCCACTTTCCTTCTATCATTTAAAATAAATATTCAGTTTTTCCAGGGCTTCTTACATTTTTTGATAATAGTAGCTTAATGATTTATTTTTCTGCTGGAATATCACATAGCTAGTCATGAAAAAGGAAATCACCATTTTGGAGGCTAATATTTCACTTTCATCTTACAATGTTACCATGAATAGGTACCTCTGGATTCTGGGGATTTTCTCTCTGTAGAATATATATTCCTTGAAGGCAAAGGTCATGCTCGCTTCGTTTTTTCACTTGTTTCCATCCTTGTCCTGTCTTTTATCCTTAGCCTTTCTTTTCTTTAGGATTTAGTGAGTAGGCCTCAGAAAAGTTAGAAGTCTATTTTTCTCCCACAAAGAGAGCTGGTGTGAACAATACAGGCAGCCCCACTTCGGGCCCCTTCCCAAAGGCCTCTTGCTGGTCAGTTCCAGTCTCTTACCAGTTAGTTCTCCTCTGTCATCCTGAGGCTGTGATTCAAGAAGGCAACACTACCTGCCATATAGCAGGATGAAGGCAGGGATGAAAAAGGATAAACTGAAGACGTAATCTTGCTGTTTTCTGAGAGAAGGTTCCAGAAAGTTGCCCTACAAAGGTTGTCTTTGCATATATATCTAGTTTCAGAGAAAATAGAAAATTAGTAGTCACTATGCTTGGCCTCGCACTGAACTAAAAAATTCTTTAATAATCTAATAAGTTAAAAATAGGTATCCGATAAAACCATTAGAATCTGTTGTATATTCTTTCCTTTCTTCTTTACTTTATCTTGTCTTCCTGGTTTCTTTGGTTCCTTTCTTTCCTTAAATATTGTTTAGTGCCTAGTGTACACCAGAGGCTATAGTAAATGTTTTATGACTCTGGTGTTTTAGCCGATGTTGCCATCATTTACTTTACTATGTTATGAGAAAATCTAAAGGATAAAAATATAAATTAGCTGTAGAAGTTATATTTGTTCTATGAAAACGTTTTTATTTTACAGATAAAGAAACACCACCAAGGAATGTATGCCAAGGAATTAGGTTGGATTCTACTCTTGCAACTTATGAGGCAGTTATAGACTTTGCATATTTATTCATTTACAAATATGCAACACTTTCAGGTACTAGGAATTCAACCAATAGCAGATTTAACCTTTAGTCTCATCAGGATGATGACTGTAGCATAGCTGAGTAGCCAGACAATTAAATAAGCAACTTCAGAGAAAGAGAAGTGTGCCAGGGTTGGCTGGGAGAGAAAGTGTGCCGGGCTTTTGCTACTAGATCACAACATAGCTCAAACCAAACAAAGCAAAACTTTTGTTTCTGTTTATATCTTGCTTCCCAATGTAGCAAAAATTTCTATATTGTAGATAACTAATAACATATATTCAGGGACTTTCAAGGAAGGGGAGAATAGGATTCAGTTATAAATGGACAAATAGTTTTTTTTTTTTTTTGTAAGTGCAATCTCACAACTCTGGAGTGAAATATTAAATCTTTATTTATTTATTTTGTATAAGGGTCTCTAAACACAGCTATGACTTTTAGTGGTCTTCCTGTCTCAGCCTCCTCAGCATTGGTACTGTACACATTCACCACCATGCCCAGTTTCGGTGGCTGGCATGTCATACTTGGCGTTCTGGAGCTGGCACAATGTGCAGTACTGAGGATTGAACTCAGGTCCTTGTGTTTGCCAGGCAGACGCTTAGAACACTGAGTTATCTCCTCAGCCTGGATAAATAGTTTTAATCCAAAGAGATTTGATCTCTTTACATTAGGTAGGGTTTGATGAAACCCTAGCTAATTTAGGAGAATAAGACGAGGAAAGTTGAAAAGATAGGTTTCAAATCGTGGAGACTTTAATGGCAGATTAAGTTGTTTATACCTGAAGAAATAGCATAGTATTTAAAAATCACATGGCACAACAAGTGTGAGATATATGATCACCTTCAGGTGATCAGTGTGGGAAATCATCCATCTACTTTGAGGACAGGCAGGCCCGGGTAGTGTGCCAACGTGGTGCTGCAGGGAACTTAGCATGCCCAGGACACTGTCCAGGCAGAGTACATAGTCACACGACAACTTGACTTCTGTTATCAGAACTCTTTTGGTCTGACTTTGCAATCTTGCTTTCTATAATTTAAGAGACAGTGGCAGAAGTGAGTAATTCATTGTGACCTTCTCAAGGTCCCATTCACTGTACCTTTATTTTCTTTACCAGTCTTCTGGTAAAGACTTTTACCAGAGTAAGAGAGAGATGGGACAAAGAGAAGGAAATAGGCTGTTGGCTACATTTCTGTTGCAGAGGTTGACACGGATGGATCGCTGTCTTTATTTGATTAGCTTTAGTGTAATGTGGAGAAGGAATTAGCAATCCTATCTGGAAACTTGAAATTTTCATCAGCAACTTGGACTTCCTGCTTGGAATTCTGTTCCAATAAATCTAAACATTGACCTGAGATATTTTACAGAGGGTTTGAAAGAAGGATCATGCGATGGAGAAACCCCATGGAACTTGGATCCTACAACACAGGTTTTTAATTCCAAATTTGTTGCTTGTTGCTGGGTGATCTTGCTGTAACTATGTAGTATTTCTGAGTTTCAATTTCCTTATCTATGCAGGGTAATTTTGAGGTAGTGGCCCTGAAGTTGTCTCAATAGATATGGGGGTTAGTTAGATACATAGCCACCAACACAGCCAGTATAATAGAAAGACTGAAGTGCGACTGTAAACACCTGACATCTGTGACAAACTGCATCGAGTCCATCCTTGCTGCATCTCCTGTGTCTTTCTACTTCACTGACATCTCACATGCCTGGTGGAGCTCCCATTGGACTTCCCCATGCCTACACCTTTGTGCTGAACAGAGTTAGGGAGAAATCACACAACTCAGACTGTTGTGTCCAAAACATAATCCAACCTGAGTCTGGTTTTCTTATTCTTTTATGCTTTCTCAGATTCTTTGAATGATCTTTATTTAAAAAGCCCTCCATACTCCCCATATACGACTTTCTTTCCTCCTTCATGCCTTATCTTTCCATCTTCTGGTTTTTACGAAGTGATGTCCTTTTTACATTTCACAGAAAAACTAGATGCATCATAGTTCTCTGACAATATTTGCTGTATAAATTTGGCCTTCTTCATATCTATCCTTCCCACGTTTCTCCTTGTTAACAGGCGATGACCCTTGTCTAGCTGACTCTCTTTATTCAGTGTGCGGGTCAATCCCTGTCTGCCTTTCCAGTATTCTACTTATTTATTTATTTAGATTGATCAATAGCTTTTTAAAGAGAATACAAAATAGCTTCTATTCTCCAGTAATTTTAAGCTTCTTTACACTCTTTCCTCTAAACATTTCAATTTCTTTCACTTCTTCTCATTTTTTAAAAAATGAAATTTTCTCCGACTAAGTTTCCTGTTCTAGCCATCATCTTCCCATTTGACTCGCACACCACTGCCCTGCAGGAGCTGCATGACAAATCTGAGTGTCGGGACGGTGAAGTCCCTGCCTCCTGGGGAAACACTGCTAGATGTAAGGTGATGGGTAGGGTTGCATAAAACTCTTCTAAGGGAAGAAAATTATTAAAACAAACCCTACTGCCTCCTCTTTATCACTAGACTTTTTGAAAAATCTGTCTACAGTTTATATTCCTATTGCTAGACTGAAAAACCAAAGTCAGTATTCTGGGCTTATTTTCTGTGTTCACCACTCCAAACTCCTCTTGTCAAGGCCAGACTATTTTCTCACTGCTAAACCCAAATGGTATTTTTTAGTGAGACTGTATTGGCTTTTGCTAATCTAAAAAGTGGATGGTGTAGAAGTCTAGAATAGAGTGCTGATTACCAGAGGCTGGAGAAAGGAGGCAAAGGACTCACAGTGGAATTGATCAATGAGAGTTAAGTTAAGCAGGAAGCCCTATATCTCTGCATCTATCTATCTATCTATCTATCTATCTATCTATCTATCTATCTATCTATCTATCTATCTATCTATCTATCTACTTTCTCTTAGCTCAATGAGAAGAAAGTCTGAACTAATAGTTTTTGGACAGGATATCATATCTGCATCTTTTTTTTTTTTGTCTTTTTGAGACAGGGTTTCACTATGCAGTTCAGACTGGCCTTAAGCTCACTTTGTAGCTCAGGCTGGTCTCGAACTCACAACAATCCTCCTGCCTCAGCCTCCCGAGTGCTGGGATTACAGGCCTGCGCCGCCACGCCCGGCTCATTTCTGCATCTTATGCTATGAATAATTACTTCAAAGCCAACAATATACAATGTATTAATTATTGTAACTGTCCTACTAACCTGTTTTGAAACTATTTTATTGCCACTTCTTTCTCAATAAAATTAATATAAAAATAAACAGGAAGCCCTGGGAAGCTATGGCACAGCAGGGTGACTACAGATAAGGAAAATGGGCTACATATTCTCAAAAGGTAGGAGAAAAGATGGTAAAAGTTTTTAATCACACAGTAATGAAAAGTGTTTAGTTATGTTTAACCAGTTGTAAACATTATTCAATGCATATGTGTATCAAAATATCACATTCCTCTCTATATTTAAAATTATATTCTTTTTATCCACTACAAGGAAATGATTTTTAAGTTACAAGAAAGAAAAAGGCAACTCTTGATCACCCCTCCTAGAAATTCTTTGCTTGGCTTTCATAACTTGCCTCTGCCAACTGTTCCCCTCTCCTTGCTGTGTTTCCTGGTGTCCTTGTGGCTGTTTCCTGGGGTGTTCCTCTCACGTTTGTGCTCTATCATTTCATGGCTATCTCCTCCCTGTAAGTATCTGCCAGTGATCTCTTCTCCTGCCGTCTCTCCAATTATCCCCTCTGCTTGTGTTCAAGGAAGTTTCCTGCATAGCCTAGTTTGGCTGCACAGTATTTTTCTTTAAATCATTTTATTGAGAAACAATAATAAGACAGTTTCAAAACTGATTAGTAGGACAGTTTAAATAATGAAAACATTGCATATTTTTGTCTTAGTGGTTATTCATTGTACAAGATGCAGACATGATATCCTGTCCACAAACACTATTAGAACAAATCTTTCTGTTCATTGAATTAAGGGAATGTAGCTGTATATCTGTCCTATTTTGAATATACAAATACAAGCTGCACAGTATTTAAAAGCATACCTGTTACAAATATGAATGAAAGCCACAATTGTGCTCAAACCTGTTCACCTCTCTTTTGCTACTGTTGGGGGCAAATGAAGCTAATCAATTAAATTAATGCATTATCTTCTACTGTCTTTCTGGAAAATAGCAATTCAAGTCAATATTCCTTTTCATGTGCTCTTCCTTCTCTGGTGCCTTTCCTCCTCATAGCAGGTCTTCTTCCCAGGAGGTGGGCTGGACATGGGGGGGGGGTGGGTGTTGCCCTGTTCCTAGAAGCGTGGATGGACGATGGGTGCACGAAATACTGGGAATTCCAAAAGTGGAAACTGAAAACAACTTTTTTCATTGTTATCACCTCTCCACTCAGATCCACTCTTTCTGTTATTCTCCACTCACTGGAAGAATAACTGGAGGACTCAGATTTTCTTGGTTATATGATAAGGATACAGCTTAATGTGTTAAGCATAGAATAGCAGACTTCAATCCAATTTCTTCAATCCAATCTTAGTTGTGCCTGCTTAAAATTTTCCATGGAAGCAGTTTCTTTTCTTTTTATCATCAGTCATTGGCTGTTTTTGAAGCCCCTTTAGGAGAAAGAGGTAAACAAAACAAAATACAACAGATTTACTTTGAGTTTGTTTTGTTAATCTGTGTTGATACTGTGACTGTGAGAGACAAAATATAAAAAGGGGGCATTTCTCTCACAGGGCTCTCTTCAGTATACTTTGTAGGGATGTCCCACGGTTGGGAATTACAAAGTGGTGCTGCTGTTGACCTGGGGCTTTCTTCCTTTCCCCACCCCCAGGGCCTCTTTGCTTCCTGTTTCTTGATTTCTTCTATCTCCTGGTAACTCTGCCCCCTGAGACTCTGATCCACCAGGATTCTCTTGGGAGAAAGTTTTCATCAAAAATGTGCTTTTAAAAGCAGAAATACATTTGGCTTTTTTTTTTTTTTTTTTGGTGGAAGATGTCTTGAAACTGTCTGATTGATATTTGTACTTCAATAAAATAAAAAATAAAATAAAAAAGTAAAAAATAAAAAAATATTCAGTGAAGAAAAAAAGAAATACATATGTGTATATAATGTAGTTAGGATAGATATACAGCTACTTTCTCTTAGTTCAATGAGAAGAAAAGTTTGCACTAATACTGTTGAGACATTATAACATGTACATGTTCTGTCCTCTGAATAACTACTATGAAGACAATATGCAATGTATTCATTATTGTAATTATCCTACTAACCTGTTTTGAAACTTTCATTGTTATTTTATCTTCTTTTCTCATTAAAATGAATAAAAGAAAAAAAAAAGCAGAAATAAGGGACCAGTGAGATGACTGAATAAAATAAGTGCTTCCCTGGCAAGCACAAGAGTCTCAATTCAATCCCTGGTTCCACCAAAAAAAAAAAGGCAGAAATAAGGCTCTTCCTTTTTTCTTTCTTCTGCACTTTCTTTTCCTCCTGTCCTTTCCTCCTTTTCTTCTATCCTCTCTCCTTTGCTTTCTGCTTCCCCCCTGCCCCTCTCCTTCACTCTTTGTTTTTCCATCCTCCCCCTTTTTCTCTTCCTCTTCTTCTAATTTTGAGTCGGATTAGAGTTTAGTAGAAATCAGCAAACAGAAAGCACTGGGCCATGGGCCATAAAGGGTGACAGAGATTTTTGATAAACTTTACTGGAATAATTTTCAGTGAAATCTACAATACCTTTCCATTCAGTCAATATAATGAAATAAGCACATAGGATCAGAGTGTAACTGAGGAGTACTTAGACAATGACAGCAAGCAATAACAAAATCAGATATTTACAGTATTAAATATTTTTGGGGAAAGTAAAAAGTAACCCTCTTACTAATGGCCCAAATTATTTACTTTCAGGCTCATATGTTCTCCTTTTTTTGAAATCCAGTTTTGGCAAAGAGCAAAGAGAAGTCAATTTAGCAAGACCCATTTCTTCCCCCCAGTACCTGAGTGAGCTCTTCATTCTCTGCCCTTCTCCACGTGTTCTCTGGTCACTTTGCCTGTCTGCAGTGAATATCCTCTTAGGTCAGTTTCATGAGAATTCCCCTTGATAGTGATGAGCCCACTTAGCAGTTTCCATCTGCTGGCTCCCACCTTTCCATAAATTCTTGCCTGTTCTCCCTGACTCAGAGTTGAGCCTGATGCCTTTTGCTCACTGCAGGACCCATTTGTAGCGGCTCTCTTGTATACTACTACTATACGACTGAGATGTCCCTAATAAAGTTTTACTGTGCTTTAATAAGTATGCTCCACATTTTTTCCTTAACAATAGTGAAAGGAACAACAAATGTCTAAGAAACTATAATACTCTTTTAGTTGTATTCATTTTACTACTCAAGGCTTTCATATTTATTTGTTATTAAAATATTTACAATATTTTTCATTTTTAAAAAACTTTTTTTTTGGTTCCAGGAATTAAACTCATGACCTTGCACTTGCCAGGCAGGCATTGGGCCTCTGGGCTATCTCCCCAGCCCTATTTGACATTTTTTTTTTTTTTTGTCCGGTAAATCACACAAAATATACAGGTCAGACTCAAACCTTGGGCTTTGATGGAAAGCAGCTTAGCAGATATGGATATGTACCTAGTTTCTTTGGCTGGTATCATGGAATTAATCACAACTCAAGCAAAGAATCAGAGTGGAATTAGGGATAGGAAAGTGCTATGGTTTGTGTCTAGGTGTCCCCCCAAAGCCTCATGCAGTCATGGGGTGGCTTCTAGAGTTTATGATTGATTACTGTGGGTGTGAATGCTGCACCTGCCCTGGGGCAGGTAACATACTTTGGAATGTAAGGAGGGGAGAGAGGCTAGCTAGCTGCTCAAGCTGCTGCCATGCCCCTAGCTCTCTTGCTATTTTCTGCAACCATGAAAGGTTGCCCTCTGCCACGTGCCACTCTGCCTTGAGCCAGCCAAGTATGGACTGAAACCTGCAGTAACCGTGAGCTAAATAAACCTTTCCTTCCCTAATTTTGAGTGTCGGGTATTTGTCTCAGCAATGAGAAAAGAGTAACAGACAGAGATATTTGTCTTTTTTTGTAAAACAAGGGTGTCATGGAAGATACCATCCCTTTCACAGAAGAATCTTAAGAAACAGTATTAAGGAAGTTAAGAACATAGAAATTAATTTCTCCAAACCATCTGTGTCCAATTTTCCTTTTGGAAATTCTGATGTCCCCCGAGGGACACCGCTACTCCCCCATTCCCACCTTGGGAAGTAGCTTCTCTATTCAGCACGTGGGGGTGGTGCTTGGTGCCCACAATGTTCCCTTCCGTGAGGTTTCTGCCCAAACTCTGAGCCACAGGAAATGTCAGTCCTAACTTTCCACTGTACACACATGCCCGTTCCCCTGAGAGGAGAACCTGGAGTTAGTAGTAGCTTCCTAAGATGTGCGTTTTACCCAAAGGTTAAGAGGGACAAGGACAGTCTGACAGACAGATTGACCTCCTTTTGCAATCCTATTATGAGGCAACTATGGATGCAAAAATGACTCGAAATTGTGTACTCTGCATAACGTTTCTGCCTCCTTCTGATGCTGCGGACCACATGGCCTGTTTCTGTCAAGCGCTCCCCATATCCACTGGGGACTCAGCTGCCATTCCACAGGGCATGGAGTGCAAATTAGCTATTCAGGCCCCATTGGCAAACAGTGAGAGCACTGTGCAATCTGTTATCCTGTCGAAATATCTGTGGCACAAACAATGACTTAAACGTGATTATAGTTATTTGATGCTACAACTTAATTTCATGATAAAATTGTATGCATTTTGTTATCTCTCTGCCAGTTTTTATAAGATCATGTCACACAAATGACTTGCTTTGCTTGAAATCAGATATCCATTGGTAATTCGTACAACATGCACACCAGACATGCAGTGTTTTTGTAGCAAGGCAGAAAGACCAGTAACAGAGCTATGGTTTGTTTTCTCTTAAAAAAAATCTGCAAAGCAAGGAGTGCTTAAGGAGCACACTTCTGGATGAGTCCAGAGGAAGCAGGAGGAAGAAATTTAGAAAATTTTTCAAGCACAACTGACACCAACACAGGTAAAAAAAGATGATACAAAGAAAAAGTGCTTCCTAAGCTAATGGAACTGAGGGAAGCACCAGGCTGTCAGTTCACCGAGCTGGGGATGGAGAGACAGAACGGAGCCTTTCAATTCTGCAGCCTTCTCCCTGGGGTTAGAGACCGGTTGCCATGGATATTCTGGATTCCTGCAGCTAATGGGAGGGAGTTCTGTAGCTTGGTATCCTGGGGAACCCACCAGGGCGAAACATGAAATGCAGGCCTGTGGGTGTGGTGGTGGAGGCTGGGAAGCCAGAGGTCACAGGGTCTGTTTCCAGCCGAGCTGAAGCTGATTTTATTTCAAGTCACATTCATTTGACAATCTATATTTTCCTGAAAAAACAGACCTTCTTGTCCCTCTCCTACTGAGCAAAGAGAATCTTCATCTCCTTAAAATGGCTACAATCACAGCACTAAGTAGCATATGCTATAATTAGATGTGCAAGGATGGTTTAGAGAAGGATTTTTTTTTTTTAAACCAACGTAATGTTCTGGAGGAGAAGGAGAGGAGAAATAATTTTAATTTGGTTTGGAGATTGATTGTTTATCTATAGCACATAGGGCGAACAAATAAGGTTTCTGATTTAGCCTGTTTTATTTAAAATTTATTTGGTACTTGGCTCCTTTCTTCTTTCCAATAACTCATCGCAGCGTCAGCCTTTTCTCAATTCCCATGTCTGCCTGTAACTCTGGCTCAGTTTTTAACCAGGTCACAGAGAAAACATTTTACCTCTGAAATGTTTTTGGAAATTTTCCATTTCTGGCTGGCTGGATAATCAAACATTTCAAAGTCAAGCTACTGGGCAGTGGTGGCTATCTCAAGAGGAAGTGCCTTGACCTCACGAGTCGCCTTGCAGCTGGACACTGGAGTGGCTCTAGGGTCCTGGGTAGATGATTTCAGCAATCAAAATAGTCAGCAGCAACTGCTGAGGATACCTTTGTCTTCAGAGTCTTTACACTGAAGGAGTTGCTGTAATGCAAATTAAATAAATCTTGATCAAAATGTTGTCTGATGTGGTGGAAATGTGCAGGTTGAACCCAGGGCTGTTCTAAGTGCTGAATATGTGTCACACTTTTAAAGCCACCCGTGGTCTTTGGCTGACATTCATTGTGCATCTTATTGGCAAGGGCAAGTGAGAAAGGAGGCCTCCGCTTGTCTCAAGAACGTGTGGCTTTCCTAGTATCAGCCTCATGGAAAGCAGAGACCTGGAAGCATTTCCTTGTAGGTAAAACTTAAGGAAGCTCCATGCTTTGGAGTCTGAGAGAAGTAGCCTGACAGACCTGTGAGCACGTGCTGGTCAGGGAAGCGTGCTCCCAGTCCCCATGGATTATAGCTCTTCTTCTGTTATAAATCTCTTGCTATTTCTACTTAATTGATTTAGACATAGGAAAATGCATGGTTATTTTTTACTAGCAATACAGTTCTTTTCTCTTCCTCACTCCTAAATCAAGGAGGCTGTGCTAGCCATCCACAAAACCCAATACCCAGGTATCCAAACTATTGGGACATGTCAGTGACAATCAGAATAACCTACCTGTACCCAAAGGATGTTGTGTAACAGGTTCAAGTTTCCATGAATTAGATCCCGTACAAAGGACCGGAAAACCTACGCAGAATTAAGGAAGGTAGTGTAGGAAATGAGAATGCAACCCCCCACCCGGTTTTGAATAGCAGAAGCCTCTCATTCATGCTTTTCTAGAAGGAAAAGAGATCATTTATCTGTTTAGTTTTCTAACAGCAGATTTGGATTGTGGTCCTTTGAACTACGGAAATTAATGGTGTGGCCATAGCAAATTAGTAAAATCTGTTAAGAATCCTACTTTTCTCAACTGTGAATTAATGAATTTGAATTATATGATGTTTCATGCACCTTTCATTTTTAAAAAAATTTATATATTTAGTACAAGGTCTGCAAGGTCTCACTACACAGATTGGATTCACAGTGGTCCTCCTGTTTCCAGCCTTGCAAGTGCTGAGATTACAAGTGCGTGCCACCACACCCAGTCTCAGTCCCTGTCTCAGCATGCCCTGGGGGTGGGGCTGGCACAGCAATCCAGGGATCAAACCCTGGCCCCTAAGCCTGCCCAAGCAGGTGCTTTAGTCCACTGAGCTATCTGGCTGGCCTGGACCTTTCATTTTCTGACTTATATAGAAAAGTATAAAACTTTGAAATGAGAAGGAATTGTCCTCTCCCCAAGAAAAATTGAAAGAGGTATTTAATAGATTTGATAGCACAAGCTAGAATATATCTATATAGACAGTAAATACATAAATGTTATAGATAAAATTAAAAGTAGATTATAACATGGCAAAAGATGAAATCTTTATCACATAAAACATAATTATTAAGAGAAAATGGCTTACAGATACAGACAGATATAAAAATAGTGAAATATTCAATAAAGAAGTAAAGAGATTGCTTGACTTCAAAATTGACAGAAATGTTTAGTGAAGTGGTGGAAGTAGGAGCAGAGTTATTCCTCACACAATAGTTTTTTTAAAATCATTGTGATAGTATAAATTGACACATTTTCTGTTAGATATTTTGTAAATGAGTTGTAAAGTAATTCCACTTTCATGAATCTATCTTAGGGAAATAAATAATGGCATGTACAACATGTCGGTTCTTGTTTTCCTAATCAAAGAAAAATCTTGGAAAACACCTAAATGGTCCAACCATTGGGAATTAGAAGAATTGTGGAATGAAATATTATATAATAAATTAATGAGTTGTCACATGCACATTTCTCTTTGAATAGAAAGATATTTATGATGTAGTGTTATTTGAAACTATTTGGTCAACTTTCCATTACTGTGGTAAAATACCTAAGGCAGGTCACTTTTATTTTGGCTCCTAATTCAGACATTTTTGTTCATATTTACTTGGCCTTGTCACTTTGGGGCCACCACTGTGGTGGTGCTAGCGCATGGTAGTGGGGCAAATGGCAGCAGATTCATCTCAAGGTGCCTGGGAAGGGGGGGTGAGAGAGAGAGAGAGTAGGGGGTTATCCGGGTTGAGCCAGGCCAGCCCCTGAGTGAGTCCTTCTGCCGCATTCTCTGGACCCTTTCTGCCCGGCACTCTCGCTCGGTAAACCTCGACCCATCCAGCCCAAGCTCAGGCGCAGAGTGTGGGGTGAACTCCTGTGCTCCCCTGCGCTGGTTAGATCTCCCGGGATCAAACCCAGGCCACCCCTGAGTGAGTCTTTTCGCTGTATTCTCTGGACCCTTTCTGCCCTTCTCTCTCAGGAAACATCTACCCCACCCATCCAGCCCAAGCCCAGGCCTGGGTAGTGTGTGGGAGAGCTTCTGAGCTCTCCTGTACCCCCTAGGCCAGGGGCACAACAGAGGGGGTAACAGAGGGGACAAGTTCCCTGTTGTGCCAGAGGGGTACAACAGGTTCACTTCCAAGGGCTTCAGCAGGAAGGAGCTGAACACAACAGCTAGACCTAAGCCAGGCATAACTGGATAAACTCAAACTTAATAGATCTGCACCTGAATTTCATTAGGTGCTAAGGTTATAACTGCACCCAAACTCTACACCAAATGTCAGAGGTCGGTACTGCATGAAATGACAAAGAGAAGGAGCAAAATTCAATCTCTGGCCTTGAGCCCACCCAGAACAAGCGTAGAGGACCGTAACTCAGCTGAAATCTATGAATTAATAATGTCGGAAGTAAATAACCAACAGCAGAAAGGTATAGAGGAACTCAGGGCAGAATTAATTTCTGAAATAAAAAAAGAAATCTCTGAATTCATGGCATCAGAAGTAAGAATCAAATACAGAAAAGTATGGAGGAAACCCAACCTACACAAAAATCTGCAATAAAAGAATTAATAGCTGCATCTAAAGAATAAATTGATAAAAAATAGAGGAGATTAGAAAAATGATGGATTCCTTGAATTAGCAATACAGGAAAGAAATAGATTGCATGAAGCGGAGTCAAAGAGATACAGAGGAACTTAAAATCTCAAACACTGCAAAACTGTTTGAGTGGGCAGGGGAGATGGCTCAGTAGAACAAGTGCTTCCCTGTCAAGCACAAGGCTCTAAGTTCAATCCCCAGTTCCACCAAAAAGTAAACAAAAACCAAAACAAACAAACAAAAGGTTAGGGAGAGAGGTTGCTTTAGTGCAGAGGGCATGTATGCATGAAAAGCTAGGTGCAGAGGAACATAGAAGAATACCATCTTCACATAGAAGTGGGGGATCAACGCATTCTTCTGAAAAATAATCAGGGAAATAAGATACATGTAGGATGTGTGTAGGGGATGGTTTGGGAGCAAAGCTTTCTTCTATGTGAGTCTCTTTAATTTTATTGTCTGTGTGATTCTGGGTTTTAGTTAAATTGATTTTTCAACGTGTAGCCTGATGGGAAGTTTTTCTTCTACTTATCTAACAATTCCTCTTCCATGAAACCAGCACTGGAAAAGCGTGTTTCTCATTTTAAGAGTTGTTGAATACAGTCACCTGCAAGTGAGGGGTGCACTTTCCAAATGAATTATGATCACGCTTTATTAAAAAAAAACACTTGAGTGAAAGTGAAGACAGAATTTCAGATCTTGAAGACATTGGCACAGCTAGTGAAAAGGTAAGAAAAGATCTCTTAAAACAACTGGGATGTAGGAAAAAATAATTCATCACCTGCAGGTAACCAAAGTGGTGTGTGTAGGGTTCTCTTTGTCATCATGAAATTCTTTAGTTGTTCTTTATCATGGAAGTATTTCACTTCCCCATCAAACTTGAAAGAGAGTTTTGAAGGGTATAGTAGTCTGGGCTGGACTTTGTTTTCAGAGAGGACTTGAAGAACTCTCCTCCATGCTCTCCTTGCCTTCATGGTTTGTGAAGAGAAGTCAGCTGTAATTCTGATGGGTTTTCCTTTGAATATGATCTGCTTCTTTTCTCTAGCAGCTTATTCTTGTGTTGGATTTCTTGGATCTTGACTATTATGTCTCAGTGTGTTTTTAATTGGGTTGAAGTTATTTGGAATTCTGTATGCTTTGGTTACCTGAGTGTCAGATTGTTTCCTCATATTTAGGAAGTTTTCTGCTACTACTTTGCCTGTATTCTTTTTATGTCATGTGTATTGACTCCTTCTTTCTCATTGATATCTATTATTCTCACATTGTTCATCTTTGCATCATCTTGCAGGTGGTGAATTACTTTTTCCTGCATCTCAGTTGTTTTTAAGAAATCTTTTCTTATCTTTTCAGTAGCTGCAATACCATCTTCAAGATCTGAAACTCTTCACTTTCACTCAAATGGTTGCAAGCTTTTGATTAAAATTTGAAGTTACTCTATATCTCTTTGACTTTGCTTCATGTAATCTATTTCTTTCCTGTACTGCTCATTCAAGGAATCTGTCACTTTTCTAATCTCCTCTATTTTTTTTTAGCAATGTCTTCTTGAGAAGCTGTTATGTATTCTTTTGCTTCAGAGATTATTTCTGATCTGATTTCCTGTATATGTTTCTGCATTTGATTCTTTACTTCAGATGCTGTAATTCAAAGATTACTTTTTTATTTCAGAGATTAATTCTGATCTGAATTCCTCTATACATTTCTGTTTTGTTTCTTTACTTCAGGTGCTATTAATTCAGATATTTCAATTGCACTATTGTCCTCTGCACTTGTTCTGTGTGGGCTTGGGATCTGAGATTGCATTTTGCTCCTTCTCATTGTCATTTTGTATAGCACTGTCCAGTGACCTTTGGTGTAGAACCTTGGTGCAGTTATAATATTAGCACCTACTAAAATTCAGGTGCTGATATACCAAGTTCATCCAGTTGTGCCTGGCTTGGGTCTAGCTACTGTGCTCAGCTCCCTCCTGCTGCAGCCCTTGGAGGTGAATCTGTTGTGGCCCTCTACCAAGATGTTGTGCTTCTGGAGTAGCTGCATGCTTTTGGCTCCTAGTCTCACTGCAAGGACATCAGCTGCAGAGTTTTACTCTAGGCCTGTATGACACGCCTGGGCTAGGTTTGGAGGGGTTGGGTGTGGGCATCAGAATGCAGAAGCTCTCCCATATACTCACCAGGCCTGGGATTAGGCAAGTCTGGAGGGGTCCCAAAGCACGGGGGATGTTCTCACTCACAGGGCAGGCTTGGGCTGGCTCTGGAGGGATTGGGGGTTACCGAGAGTGCCGTGAAAGGTCTCACTCCCCCGGTGGGCTTGCAGTTGGTCTGAGAGGTCCAGCGGGTGCAGGAGACTGCAGAAGCTCTCCTACACACTCAAAGGGCCTAATCTTGCCTCTTTAAAAGTGTACCTACCAACTTGGCCTAGATTGATTTTTCATATATTTATGTATTTCATACAGGGTCTACAGAGTCTACAGGGTCTTACTACGTAGATTGGATATATAATGGTTCTCGTGTTTTTCATCCTCCAAAGTGTTGGGATTACAGGTGTGCACCACCATGCCCATTCTCAATTGCTGGCTCAGCAAGCCCTGGGGGTGGTGCTGGCCCAGCAGACCCAGGGTATCGAACCCTGGGCCCCTGTGCCTACTTGCAGGCCCTTTAATCTGCTGAGCTATTTGGCTGGCCCTCATTTCTTTCTTTCTTTTATAAAGGGGATATCCAGTTGCTCTGTTGTACCATTTCTCGAGAAGGCTATTTACCCCCATGTAAACTGCTTTTGCATTTTTTGGAAAATGAACTGAGCATAGTTGTTTGGATCTATGTCTGTGTTCTTCAATTAGTACAGCATTTCTTGTGAGTAATAAAATATTATGAACTTAGAGTTTTAAAATAAAGGAGTTTATTTTGGCTCATGGTTCTGGAGGCCCAAGGCTGATGGTTCATATTGTGTTGGCAGAGTGCTAAGGTGGTCCAGGACACCACAGGGCAAGGAATAGAAACTGTGTGCATGTACAGGTGCATTCTGCTCTATCTCCAAGTTTTTATAAAGCCACCAGGATTCATTCATGGGGGCTCCATCATAATGACCTTAGCTAACTCTGATCATTTCCCGATGACCCTGTTTCTAAACACCATACTTGGCATTAAGTTTCCACCCTTTCAATAGCTCAAAATGGGAACTAAATTTCAACACACGAAGTCCTGGAGGCACACACATAAATCATAGCTGTTTCACTGATTTGTATCTTTATCCCGCAGCCAATATTATACTATTTTGATTATTGTAGCTATATAATAGATATTAATATTGTATATTGATTTTCTGAGCCTTTTGTAACAAATTACTCCAAACTTCTTCACCTACAACAATAGAAATTTATCTTCTTGTAGTTTGGAATGCCAGAGATCTGCTAAGATCTAGATGAGCTAAGGCTCAGCCAGAGCTGTACTTTCTTTGTAGGCTCTAGGGAAGAAGGCTTTCTTTTCTCAACTAGCTTTTGGTGGCTATTGCCAATATTTGACTGCACTTAATTTAGTCTCTGCTTTTGTGCTTATGTCTCATGCATCTCTGTGTATATCTTCTCAAGTATCAGCTCCCAAACACTGTCTGCCTCTCTTGTATAAGGATATATGGAACTGTATGTAGGGACCACCACATAGATCAGGATTAGCATTTCTCTATCAGCATTATTAAATTAATGACACCAATTACTATATAAAATAATATTCATTCATGTGTCATGTAAAGTAGTATTCATAGGTTCTGGGAATCAGGATGTAAACATGTATCTCAGAAGGCTAATATTCAGCCTATCACAGTGTGGCAGAGTAGTTCTTTCCACTTCATTTTTCTTTGTAAAAATTGTAGATTACTTTAGCTTGCCTAGTATCTTTGTCTTTTTCATAAAAACTAGTATAAACTTAGAATGGATAAAAAACCTTCTTGAATCTTGGCAGTCATTGCATTAAACTATAGATCAGTTAGTTTTTGAAGCATTGACAATTTTGTTAGATTAAGCCTTGGAACCCATGAACATGGTATCCTATTTCATTTATTTAGGCCTTGCTTGATTTATTTCATCTTCATTTTGTAAAGTTTTAAATATGCAAGTTCTGTACAGGTTCAGTCAAGTGTATTCCTAGTATTTGATATTTTTTGAAAGAGAAAATAAATGGTGTTTGAAATTTGTATTTCTACCTTTCATTAATATTATATAGAAATACAGCGTGCTCCATAGTATGACTAAAATGTTTGATATTCAGACAGATAGTGAGGTTAAATCTACCTGCATATGCTGTAGGACAATAATAAGCTTCTCTTCTGGAGGGTTAACAACCTAAGTGTGCAGATCAAAAATTAAGAAAAAGAAAGACTGAAAGGACAGCTAACATTTTGACCCTAGCCATTCAAGGTCAGTGAGGACTTAGGAAGTAGGAGAACCTGTACTGTAATATCAGGGAACTCAGTTGTGTTCCAAATTTTCTGATCAAGGAGATTATGGAGCCACAGAGAAATGTGATTGATGATGTAGAGTGTGCCTAAGGAGAGTCATATGGAGAGAAAACATTCTCTCAGGCTTTCACAGAGAGCAAATTGGTCAAGCAATGGCCATGACTCATCCACAAGGCTGACATTGACAAAGGATCTACAAAGTGCGGTACAGGGTTTTGGGATAAGTCCTGAGGGGACTTGACTGACCTTGTCAGATACAAAAATTACATTTCTTATTATACAGGTATTGCTTTATGTTGGTCTTAACCATCCAGCAGAAAAGTATAGAAATGAGGTATGAAAAGTAACCTATGTTGTATGCTGATCTATGGAAGGCTCAAGTTAACAGAGTCAGACATTGCCAGTCCTATGGATAACCCACCACTATTGCGGAATACTGGACTATAGTGGAATATTTTGCTGAATTCATGCACCTACAATATTTGGATGGCAAAGGAATACCAATCTCTGACAAAACTAAACAAAAAAAGGTGATATAAATGAAGGACCATTTTGTATCTGCATATACAAAATAGTTAGGATAGATATATAGCTACTTTCTCTTAATAAGAAGAAAGATTTGTACTAACAGTGTTTGGACAGGATATCATGTCTGCATCCAGTGCTGTGAATGACTACTACAAAGACAACAATATGCAATGTATTAATTGTTGTAACTAAATAGTTAGGATAGATATATAGCTACTTTCTCTTAATAAGAAGAAAGATTTGTACTAATAGTGTTTGGACAGGATATCATGTCTGCATCCTGTGCTGTGAATGACTACTACAAAGACAACAATATGCCATGTGTTAATTGTTGTAACTCTCCTACCAATGTATTTTGAAGCTGTCTCATTGCAATTTTTTCTCTATAAAATGAATAAAAAATAAAAATGAAGCTATAAAAATATGAGCTTCAGGAACTGTTGCTTGCCTCCCAACTAGTATTTAATATGATAGCAAATTCAGCTACTGTGAGGATGTTCTGCCTTTTCAGGATACAAGAGAGCCCTAGCACTTGGCTTCCCTCTCTATCTCATTTTTCTAATACTTAATTTATCAGCTAGACTTAAAATTCAATACATTAAAATAATCATATCTTACTTTCTTAAAGACTATTTTTAAGAGATGCTTGCTGTCATTATTCAAGTTCTTTTCCTATAATTTATTCACAATCTTAGTGTGATGGCCAAGTGCTATACAGTAGAAATGTGCTGGATTTGAGATAGATAACTGAAACACAGAGATTGAATAGAAGTTGGTGGAGGGTCTTTTAGAGGTGCAGTAACCCAAGTGATTAATCAAAGTAGGATAGATTTTATAGGAGAGAAAGGAAGTTGTAATTAATTGAGGATATAAAGTATGGAATTTAAAAGGTGATAAACCGTTGAAGCTAAGCCAGAGAAAAAGGAAACATTTATTTTTTTATTAACTTTATTGAAAATCAATAATTACATATCATATTTCTTTTTGCGGAACCAGGGATTGAACTTAGGCCCTTGATCTTGAAAGGGAAGCGCTTATTCCACTGAACTATCTCCCTTGTCCTACATATCATATTAAAATTGTAGACAAATATTGAAATGTGAAAGATATAACATGTAGATAGAGGGAATTTTATTTATTTATTTATTTATTTTCTCTGTTCAATATTTGATTATTTTATTTCATTTTATTTTATTTTTTGAAATTTAATTTTATTTTAGTTTGAAGAGTAAAAATAGAAGGAAAACCAAATAGAAAGAAGTACAGAAACAGGCTAACATATACATGTTATAGATTTTTCAAAACAGCAATAGCTAATTTACAATGGTTATATGCTATCTATTTTTTTTTTTTTTTTTGGTGGAACCAGGGATTGAACTCAGGTCCTTGTGCTTGCAACAGAAGCGCTTATTCCACTGAGCCATCTCCCTGGCCCCATGCTATCTATTTTATTTTATTTTATTGAACTACAAATGTCAATCAGACAGTTTCAAGACACCTTAACAATACAGATTTGGTAATTTAATACATTGCAAACTGTTTTCATAGTGTTTTGGTATTGTACAAGGTGCATACATGATATATTTACAGATTATATTTAGCAGATATCTCTTATCAGTGAATTAAGAGTGTAGCTGCTTACGCATCTTACTTTTTATACCAGAATTATACCAAAAATTCAATAATATTTTCCTAGTGGATGACTGTAGTACTAGAAGCGGACATAATATCCTGTCCAAACACCATTAGTGCAAATCTTGCCTCTCATAGAATTATGTAGAAGCACAGCATTATCTATTCCAACTGAACTGTCTATACACACATCATGATTTTTTCTTTCTACACCCTTTCCTTTGTCTACACCTGTCAAAGGTGGGCACTCCATTATGATTCAACTAACTTAGGTGTTTGAACTCGACACCACAATCCAACACAGTCCAGCATTCTAAAATGATAGTGAGTTATTCAAAGAAGTTGTCGCCCATAGCCATTTACAGCTCAGCTTAATATTATGGGCCCACGATGTATATTTCATTCTTAAACTTTTCTGCTGGATGGTTAAGACCTAGATAGATCAAGACATATACCAACACATGAACTTCATATTTCCTATGTGGTCAGTGAAGTCCTCTCAGGGTTTATCTTGTAGTCCTGTACCTTATATTGCAGTTCCTTTGTCTGTGTCATCCATGTGGATGAGTCATGGCCAATGCTTGACCAGTTGCTCTCCGTGAGAGCTTGAGAGAAAGTTTTCTCTTCATGTGACTCTCCCCAGGCACACTATAGAACTTCAATCTCTTTCCTCTGTGGCTCCATAATCTCCTTGTTCAGAAAATTTGGAGCTCACCTGAATTTCATGATGTTGCAGTACAGGTTCTCCTATGTCCTGAGTCTTCTCTGACCTTGAAAGGCTAGGGCCAAAATGTTGGCTGGCTTTGTGGCTCTTCTATTTCTCCAATTTTGATCTGTGAACTTAGGTTGTTAACCATCCAGAAGAAAAGCTGATTAGTATCCTGGAGCATATGCCATTCACTTTGCCTTATCTGACTCAATTGATTTTAGTTGTTGTACATTTCCCTTTGTATTTCTGCTTTTCGCTTGTTATACTAGGGAGACTAGTACAATATTTACGCATGTGTGTCTGGTTTATTTCACTTATGAGTATATGTTCAAGTGGCATCCACTTCAGTATAAATGCTTCGAACTTATCATTCTTAATAGCTGAGTAATACTCCATTGTATAGAAATACCACTTCTTTTTCAACCATTCCTCATGTGATGGACAACTTGGTTGTTTCCAAGATTTTGCCTCTGCATCTTCTAATCTATTCCACTGATCCTCAGGTCTGTTTTGTTGCCAATACCATGTTGATTTTATCACAGTGGTTTGTAGTATAATTTCAAATCAGGAATTGTGATGCCTCCTACCTTGTCTTTATTGGCCAAGATTGCCTTTGCTATTCTAGGTCATTTGTGGTGCCTAATATATTTTAGGATTGATTTCTCTATATCTGGGAGGTATGTTGGGTGCAGTTTGATAGGGATTGCATTAAATCTGTACAGCAATTTTGGTAGTATGGCCATCTTCACGATGTTGGTTCTTCCTATCCAGGAGCATGGAATATCTTTCCATTTTCTGAAATCCTCTATAATTTTTTTTTCTTAGGGTGCTGTAATTTTCCGTGAAAAGATCTTTGACTTCCTTGGTTAAGTGAATCCCAAGGTATTTCATCTTGCGCGGTGCTATTGTGAAAGGTATTGTTTCTCTTGTTTCCCTTTCAGTGTGTTTGTTATTTGTGTACAGGAATGCTATTGACTTTTGAGTATTGATTTTGTATCCTGCTATGCTACTGAATTTCTCTATCAGTTCTAGTAGTTTCTTGGTGGAATTTTTGGGGTCTTCCAAGTAAAGTATCATGTCATCTGCAAACAGTGATAATTTAACTTCTTCTTTTCCTATTCTTATTCCCTTTATTTCTCCCTCTTTTCTAATGGCTGTTGCTAAGGATTCCAACACTATATTGAATAGGAGGGGTGATAGAGGACATCCTTATCTTGTACCTGATTTAAGAGTAAAAGATTTCAGTTTTTCCCCATTTAGGATTATATGAGCTTTTGGGTTGTCATAGATGGCTTTTATCAAGTTAAGATAGAGTCCATC
>PVKA01016771.1:0-47193 GCA_004027165.1 Ctenomys sociabilis | reverse complement strand
CTTATTTGTTTTCTCTCTTTATTTATTTATTTATATTTGGTCCGACCGGGGATTGAACTCAGGACCTTGCACTTGCCAGACAAGCACTTACTCTACTGAGCTATCTTCCTGGCTCCTATTTGTTTTCTCTCTCTCTCTCTCTTTGGCGGAACCAGGGATTGAACTCAGACCCTTGCGCTTGCCTGGGAAGTGCTTATTCTACTGAGCCATTTCCGTGGCCCCTTGTTTTCTATTAACAGCTTTTAATATGCTGTTCTTGTGCTGAATTTGTGGGATTTTGATTATTATATGTCTGGGTGTAGATTTATTTTGGTTGATGCTAATTTGTCTATTTGCGTCACTGAGGTATTTATTAGATTCTTTTACCATGCTTGGAAAGGTTTTTGTTCTGCAAATCATCTTTTTACATTTGTGTTGACTCCTTTTTCAGTAATGCCTATCAGTCTTATGTTGTTCATTTTTTGCATCACCTTGCAGCTGTTGAATTATTTCCTGGTTTCTTGTTATATTTAAGAGATCTTTCTTGGCTAATGGCTGCAACAATGTCTTCAAGATTTGAAACTCTAGCTTTGGTTTAGTTCAAACAGTTTTGCCAGCTTTTAATGGAATTTTTAATTTCTTGGATATTTCTGAATCTGTTTCATGTGTTCTATTTCTTTCCTATATTGTTCTTTCAAGGTTTCCATTATTTATATATGCTCCTCTGTTTTTTAAATTATATCTTTGATTGTTCAGCAATTTTTATGGTTATTCTTTCTTTCTTTCATTTTTTTGTTAACCTGGATATGTTTTAGGTGGGCTGTAGGCCTGAGATTGGTTTGCTCCTTCATCTTGTCATTTTGTATTTCAGGAAGAACTGTTAATTTTGATTTCTGTGTAATCCTTATGAAATTTTGATCATAGGTAGCTGTGTCACTACTCTCAGTGCCACTGTAGGAAACATCTGTTCTTCAGGGATATCTTCTCTGTGTTGGAGATTCTTGGTTTGTGTCTGTCCCACGATCCTACCTTCCCAATTAATTTTGAGTGGGATGTTGGTTTGCATTTGGAACTGTCTTCTCTCTAGGTGTACTTACTCCAGCACTTTCCAATGTTGTTCCCCATGGGAGAACAAGTGATTAAAACAAAATTTAGAAAGTGACAAACTTCAGTAACTGTTGATTTTGTACTTTAGACCATAGGGGCAATGTGTATAGTTTAATATGACAGAACAAAAATGTAAATTGGGAGTTTGTATACATGGTGTTTACCCTTGTTAAAATGCATTTACCCTGTGTTCCTCTGGTCAGGCCAGTTGTGAAGTTTCAGGTATTTCACATCATGTAGAGGGATGGGTTGAGGCTCTTAGATTCCTCTGGAACAACCCTTTCTGAGTCCCAAACTCTTCCCATGCTGGTTACCCAACCCTTGGTGCAGGTGTATGGGCCAGACACCTGGATTCCTCTGGTCAAGCTAGTTGCCCAGGGTTCCAAGCACTTCATCACTGTTACCTATTCTGCAGTGCAGGGGAAATGGCTCCTTTAATTTTTTTTCCTCTTCTGGTACTATTGAATTCGTTGTACTAATTAGGTTTGTTTTTTTTTTTTTTTTTTTGGCCGAACCAGGGATCAAACTTAGGCCCTTGTGCTTGCTGGGAAAGCATTTATTCATTCCACCAGGCCATCTCCCCAGCCCCTGGGATTTTCTTTATGTTCTATATGTTATTTTCTTTATTCTTACAGTTTATGACTTTTTAATCTATTTTTCATGGATTTTTGGTGGATTTTAAGAGTATATGTTAGACTTCAGAAGCTAAGGCAGGAGGATTGCCATGAGTTTGAGGCCAGCCTAGGCTACAAAATGAGTCCAAGACCAGCCTATACTGCATAGTGAAGCACTGTCTCAAAAAAAAAAAAATGTTTCCCATTCTCCACCTTATACTTAAAACATGTTACATTTTTTTTCCATGGAATTCTGCAAGGGGCATTATGGTGAGTATAATATATCTGGCCATAGTTTTCTAATGAAAATTCTGCAGCATAATGCAGACATTGTGTCTCATTAGCTGACAGTGTGTCTCATTAGCTGTGCTTGGAGAATAAAGGAAGCAATCTTTGTGTTCATCCACTTGGTATGACTAATGGCAAGTGAGTACACTCGTCGAAGAGTAAATGGGAAAGTTTTCCCTGTTTTATGTGCCATGTTACATTTTTGTGTATATTTGTTTGTGTGTGTATGTATACATATGTGCTGATGTTTTTTAACTACACCTTTTTTTTTTTTTAACTTTCTGCAAAGCTTTATTCCAGAGGGGCTCAGTCCTTCTTGGCAGCTGCCTTTCTCATGGTGGCCAGCACGTTGCTGAGCTCCTCACACTTCCTCTGGCATGGATGTGCATCCCCACCTTTTTCTTTATGAACTTGAGGGCACCCTTGTCCTGAGCAGCTCAGCTCCATGGTGTGCCACTCATAGGGGGTGAAGCTGCATACCTCCTGGATCGTGTCCTGCACGAAGTTGCTGTGTTTGCTGAGATGTCCACGCCGGCAGCTGTGCCTCAGTTTGTTCACATTCTTAGTCACCTTGTGGCCCTTGTTGAGGCCCACAGCTGTGGGATAACGCAGTGCCATGGCTATTCTTCGATGGTTGCTGTGGTGGTAAGTTACAGCTTTTCTTTAGATTTTTCTTGGCCCAATTGTTGAACAAAAATCTGCATTTACAACTTTTTTTATTGGTAGTGGGAATCTTTTTTTTTTGTAGAACCGGGAATTGAACTCAGGCCCTTGTACTTGCTTATTCCATTGAGCCATCTCCCTGGTCCTGGTACTGGGAATCTTAACTTGGGACCTTGTACTTGTCAGGCAGGTACTGTGCTATTGAGCTACATCCTTGGCCCTGCATTTAAAACTTTATGAGAATGTTTTTAAGTAAGTCATCAGGTCATTCAACTACTGAGGATGAGTTGAATCATGTAAGCCAAAGAAGTTGGCAAAATATGACAGAGAAGTACAGCAGAAGACTTTGATTCAGATGAGGAAGAAAACAGTAATTAAATAATAAGTTGATAAGTCAGAGTGCTACAAAATGGTCATGTATGCTTTAATAACACAAACTTAGAACTAGGTTCTTCTATGAATAACTACTATAAAACAATATGCAATGTATTAATTATTGGAACTGTAGAACTAGGTTCTTCTATGAATAATTACTACGAAGACAATATGCAGTGTATTAATTATTACAACTTGTAAAAATGGTTGTAACTGCCCTATTAATGTATTTTAAAACTGTCTCATTGCTATTTGTTTCTCAATAAAATTAGTTAAAAAAAAACAAAAAACTCTGCCCCCCCAAAATAGAACTAGGTTCTTGCCAGCAGTGAAAACCTGTTGGATGGAATGTCAACACTACAATTCAGTGTTGGAAATTGAATGGATGGTATGCTGCAAAATGAAAAATGTGATAATAAAATATTCTGTATTCATCAATAGTAGTACTCAAAAAATATATATCGTGACATCTTATTATCTGAATTAAAAGTCATCATAATAGGGATTTATCATTATAATTTTGAGAATCTGAAGGATTTATAAACCATTTGTGTGACACATGTGGCATTCAGGATTTTTTCTTCAATTAGGGTTTTCTGTATTTTAGGGCAGGGTCTACAGCGTGTTCAGGGTCTCATTACTCTTCACTTAGATTTTTTTTGACATACTTTATTATTTTATTTTATTTTATTTTTGGCAGAACTGGGGATTGAACTCAGGCGCTTGCACTGGCCAGGGAAGCGCTTATTCTGCTGAGCCATCTCCCCAGTAGTATACTTTATTTTTATTTATTTATTTATTTTGTTGTTGTTGTTTTTTGTTTTGGTAGAACCAGGGATTGAACTCATGTCCTTGCACTTGCCAGGTGTCACTGAACTTCCACTGAAACATTTCCCTGGCCCTCTTATCATTTTTTAAAGCTCTTTATTTTAAGCCAGGTGTGCCTATAATCCCAGCACTCAGGAGGCTGAGGCAGGAGGATTGTTGTGAGTTCGAGACCAGCCTGAGCTACAAAGTGAGTTTAAGGCCAGCCTGAACTGCATAGTGAGACCCTGTCTCAAAAAAGACTAAATAAATAAATAAATAAATAAAAATAAAGTATACTACTGGGGAGATGGCTCAGCAGAATAAGCTTTAGAGTCACTAAGCATATTTTTCATTGTGGTTGCCATCTCTGTAGTTATCCCCAAAATTATTTGGTTTTGCTTGTTTTTTTGTCTTTTTGAGACAGGGTCTCAATATGCAGCTTAGGCTGGCCTTGAGGTCACTTGGTAGCCCACCTGGCCTCAAACTCCAGCGATTCTCCTGCTTCAGCCTCCCCATTGCAGGGATTATACACTAAGAGCAGCTTCTGCAAAATCATTTCGTTTTTTTTTCTGAGGTTGAGAGTAGATATTTATTGGGAAAGAAAGCTTCTGTCTCAGAGGGGACAGAAGAGGAGCCTGAGCAGTTTGTCCAGGAAGATGTTTCTTTCAGATTATTTTTATAGGGCAGAATCACACGGGGCTAAGTAGAGAAAACAGGAACTCACTTAGGTTGATATGAGGTGGGACAAATCTGTGGTCAACCAATGGGATTACATGCATCATTGCTCAGGTAAAATTGATTAATCCCAGGACCAAATGGGAAGCAAGCCACAGAGCAAGCGGGTGTGAATACCGACTAGGTCTCTTTCCCTTAGGGGTTGCATTAGTGAGTCATTTGGGCTCTTTCAGGGTGACTGATAACCTATTTAGAATATCAATTCCTGATGCCCCTCCCTAGGGAAGTATGTAGCTGTATTTGTTTCCTCTTTTGTCTTGGTCTTGAAGTCTGGCCCATATGG
The DNA here is from genome assembly GCA_004027165.1 of Ctenomys sociabilis. Lineage (NCBI taxonomy): Eukaryota > Metazoa > Chordata > Mammalia > Rodentia > Ctenomyidae > Ctenomys > Ctenomys sociabilis. The sequence goes on along the minus strand of PVKA01016771.1, from coordinate 42,342 downwards.
GAGTGTCTGTCTCTTCCAAGCTGCAGTCACCTTGTCTTCCATCTTGTCTCCTTGATGGCCTGGCCCTATCTGACTGCCTAGAATATTTTTATCTAACTTGGCTGCCTATAACGTTCCCCACTCTGAAGAAGTAACCCGAATGCCATTAGGAAAGCATGGGTGATAACTTCTTCAGTCTGAAAAGGGTCATAGTTGTTGATCGGCAGTCAGATATATTCTTCAGAGGTTCTATCTAAAGGCCCTTGGTAGAGAAGCCTTTTTCCTCTTTGATAGAGGTATAGCTTTGAGTCTGGAGGAGACAAAGCCAAAGGAACAATGAAGTATGCATGGGCCAAATAGTAATATCAACAGGATGATTATGAATATCATCACCAAAGGTTTCCACCAGGAGGAGCTAATAATAGCTTCCCATAAGGATGGGAAGTTCAAGGTCCTGGGAGCTTCAGAGTCTGAGATGTCATTGATTTGTTGTCTAATATCTTGAATAACTACTGAGATATTTGCAGAAGGATCAGGAATGTACACACGTTCATCTTTTATAATTGCACAAGTCTTCCCCTTGCATCTATTAGAATGTCTAATGCCATCTGATTTTGGAGGTCGACCTGTCACATTAACTTTACTTCTTCAAGAGATCAGGTGCAGTATCACTTAAGATGTATGACATCTTCTAGCCCTAGAGAAGGGATAAAGACAGAGGCCAAGTGATCACACCAGTGAAACATGCTTCTGGACATTGATGTTGTAGGAAGTGTAAATTTTCAGGTTTGTCGATATTTTTGACACTCCTGCCTTGTAGCCATGCAAACCCTAATGTGCATCTCCTTATCCTGGGGGGGGTAGCCAGGGCCACAAATTGGTCCCACAAAACCAATGAATGCCATTGGGAGCTTTCCATCTAATCCCAGGAATATTAGGCCAGTCTGTTGCAAATAAGTCTCCAGCCTTTAAAGTTATGTTGTGTATACACTGTTTAGGAGAAGTCCATTCCAAGTATTTAGTGACTTAGGCCAATGAGAAAAAGAGTGATTTTTTTTTTTCCCACAACATAAAGGGACCTTTCTACTGAGGTGTCCTGTGGTAGGGGTTAACCATAGATAATCATCCCATATTTGAAAATAGCCATTTTGATATCTATGGTTGTTGTCTGTTGGAGATATAGATCCTCGTTTCGGTCCAAGAAGCCAATATTTGTAATCCCAAAGATACGCTATTGGAATCCCATCAAGGTGATTTCTATCTGCCACTTTCAATGCAACCCATGGCGAAAATAAAGACACTAAATTATATTTTCAGTTATAGGGGAATTGAGGGGCTCTTAAGTCCAGCCATGAACATGGCTGTCCATAACCAAGAAAGCGACTCAGGGCCTCACCCAGTTTTATCCAGTGGAGGAGTAGCTTGAGGATTAACTGAGAATTGTGGGAACTAGGTGACTACTGTGAGCTGAGCTAGTTGGGTGGCCTAAATTTACCTCTGCCTTATGCAGAGAGTAATCTGCATTATGCTATTATGCCATAGAGATAGTATCTACTTTTTGGGAAGTCTGGTGCTTCAGTTTTGATGTTGTCTTTCAAGCCCCAGGAAGTCATAGCCTCTGTCTCAAGGCTGGATCCCAGCTAGTGTAGCAGAGCATTAGTTCTTCTGTCCTGTTTCTACTGGGCTCACGTTAAAGAGCAGCAGATATAGGTTACCGGGGAAACATGCATGGCACCTTCAAAGACTATCATGAGCAGCTCAGCTAGACCAGTATACATTGCTTAAGGCCAACTGAAGGATAAACAGAAGTCCTAGCCAGCTCTGTATATGACAATACAAGAAAATAGGGTCAGGCTCAGTCAAAATGGAGACAGTCGTTCTTCTTTCAAGGAGAGCTGCTCAGGTAGTCCTCCACAGTTGTCCCTGAGGATAGGTATTTTACCTTTTTTTAATAGTGGCCTCATTAATGCTCATAGAGAGGCTTCAGTGACCTTGAGGGAAAATATTCAATTATGTCCAGGATCACCAAGAGTATAATTTATAGGCCATTCAGTTACTTTGTAAAGGTGGGCTAACCTATGAGCTACTTAACTCTTCCACATTAATGTAGTCTTGTAATTTATTCCAATCATCTCCCTGAAGTGGGGATACCCACCATGGAATGTACTTGATATACTTGACAAGGGGATTAAACCACATATCCAGCAGTTGCTTTGTTGTAATGATTCTGCATATTCCTGTGCCCATCTTAGAAAGGAATTGCACCCTCCTCTAGGAGGTAGAGTGATTAATAAAAGGGCTAATACTGTCATCACTTATCTGAGCAGGATATCTTAAGTCTTCTATAGACTCACAGGAGTATTCAGATGTTTGTTCACTTCCAGTAGCAGTTTCTGGTTCCCAGAGTTTGAGTCTAGTGTGATGTATCCCAAGAGTCATGGCCTATAGTCTTGACAACTGAAGCTGTTGACAGGATCACTGTGTATGGTCCCTCCAGAGTAGGTCTTTCATCCAATGATCTGGTGGATGACCTCCAAATGATATAGGGGGAAAATGATCTCCTGGGATGAGTGTGTGTTCTTAAGCTGAAGAATGAATTTTAGGAACAAATGAAGGTTGAGAGTAGAATATTTATTGAGAAAGAAAGCTTCTGTCTCAGAGGGGACAGAAAGGGAGCCCACACATTTTGTCTCTGCAAAATTATTTCTGATTGAATTTTTTGTAGAGCTTCATTCGGTTGCTTTGTTGTTACTTCAGAGAGGCCAGGTAGGTAGCTTTAGGATTGTCTGGCTTTAGTGTCCCCTGGATTTGCCTTTGATGAATGGGATGTCTGTGATTGTTTCTTATTTAAATGTCTTAATTTCTTTCTTTTGTTTGTTTAATTTCCTGGTTGATGCTTGTCAGTTATCTATGGTGATTTGCTTTATTGCTAATATTTAATATCTTCATTTTTTATTTTTTATTTAATTTAATAAACATTTATTGAATGTGTTTAGCACTGTATTAGACAGTAGGGGAGGAAACTACCATCTCAAAAGCCTGAACACCTTGTCCCCACTCCTTTTGTTTTATTTGCTAGTATTTAATATCTTTAGGCAATGACTACTTTTTGAAGTGTCTTCCAGGAGTGCATTGTTTTTTTGAGTTTTGAATCTGTTGCAAGATCCTACCTCTTTAGTTTGTTGAGGATGAGAATTTGCTGCCTGGTTGGTCCAGCCCCTGATTCTTTGGCACGTCACACATTTTCTGTAAACGTTAGGCAGTCTCAGTCTTGTATATCAGAAAGAACAGCTCCTTAGAACAGTTATGTCCATTTAGCTAAAGAGGCTCCAATCAACAACATCAGTAGCATCAAACATAGCCTAGAAAATGATAAACTGAGGTAACCATCAGTTTGCTATCTTTAATTGTAAAAGTAGATATAACAAAATCTAAAATCAGAAAGTTATATGCAATAAGTTAGTCCTTGGTGTGCCAATTTTACTCTTAGAAAATTTGAAAGGGTGTAGGGAAAAATTGAGAAGAAGAGGAAGATTTTAGAAAGGCTATAGGAAAAAGGGGAATCATGAAAACTTTGGTAAACTGGTACAGAAGACAGGAGGGAAAGAGAAAAGGAAGAAATAAAAGAACAAAATAGGACAACAATCAAGCTGAAACCATATTCACACTCATAAAAACATCATCAAACAAAGAAAAAACAATGAACAAGAAAAAAAACCCACAGGGGGGGCTGAGGGTTGGGGAGAAGTGAGCAAAATTGCTTCCTCTTTATCCTGATCTGTGTTTTTATCCTGATCTGTATTAATTTATCCCAGCAAGTCGGCAGTAGCTTTATGGCAGGATAATGGATAGTCTGTAAGTGAGCTTACACCTTTATTTCATCTGATGTTCAGTCTGGGTTTTGACAGTAAAGCTGGAACCAGACCCATTCAGCCTGCAGTTGTTCTGTGGACTTTACTTATTTATTTATTTATTTTTATGTATTTGGTACAGGGTCTCACTATGTAGCTTGGACTCATAGTGATCCTCCTGTTTGCAGCCTTCCCAGTGCTGAGATTATCTGCCATGCCTGGTTTTGGTGGCTGAATCAACACACTGGGGGATGGGGCCAACACCCACACCACATGTACTGAGGATCGAACCTGGGTCCTTGTACATGCCAGGTAGGTGCTTAGACCACTGAGCTGTCTCTGTGGCCCATCTTCTGTGGGCTTGAACTTAACTGAGAGCTGCTGGATGAATGCAGAAGTTGTTTTCAATTCTGATCTCCGTTGACCTCTAAGATGGCTCCTGCCCAGACATCCTGCCCTGCTGAATGTCCAAACCCACAGCACTCATCCCCAGCTAGTGTGGTCCTGCGTGTCACTGTTCTCTTCTACTGCTGAGTGTCTCAGTGGAGGCATCTGGTATTGCCAGCAGTCGCTGTGTCCACAGGTTTGAACCACTCCTCTCTTGCTATAAGTCCTGGGTCAGGGAGAGGACGTGGCCTGCCACATCCCTCTTCTTTGTTGAAGTTTCTCTCTTTGCTGTTCCTCTGGGCTTCAATTCTCACTTCAGATCCTTCCTGGGTCCAGAGGACCTACTTTAGTTCTTGTCTTCCAGTGTCAGGATGGCAACTCTCAGAGATACTCCTCTGCTGCTTACCACTCCACCATCTTCCTGGAAGTCTCTGTGTTGAGATTTTTATACCACTGGTGTCATTCCAGAGGTTTGGATTCTTTCAAAATTACCTGCATTTTTACAACAGAAAGACCTGCGAAGAATGAAAAAGAAGAAAATCTGACAATTTGGCTGCTATTCATTGAGTTTTTTGAACTATTTGTTTTGAGCTATTAGGCAATTTTTACAGTCTGAGTACATGATAGTTGACAGACAACTTGTATTAATTCATAGCTGTTGAAGGTTTCAGTAATAGTGCCAAATAAACCTTGATATACGAATACATGCCCTCTTAGATTTGAAGACATTTAACACCTTGAATGTAGAAATTTATTGTGGGGAACTCAGCCATCAGGTCTTTTGTGCAGTAATAAATCATATGATGTGAACAGACTTGTTAGATGTATTTCAAAAAGTAATCCTGTTGTCACATTGGACAAATGGGTCACAGGTTAGTCATTGATGTTATATTTGCTAAAAAAAAAACACCAGTTGACTTAACACAAGAGCTAATTACAAAAACAAAGTGGAGAGTCCTAAAAAGATGTTGCTAGTTCACATTAGAGAAATGTATAATCAGTCTTTGGATTTCAGAAAGCTATAACTTTGGCTTCCCACATGGTAAAAAAAAAAGTAATGTTAGTACTGTCAGTGTTACACTATTATAAGATGGATAGTAAAGCCAGACTAGTGATCCTCTTGTTTGCACCCTCCCAAGCTCTGGGGTTACAGGGGACCACCATGGTGACCAGTCTCAGTCACCATCTCAGCACGTCCTGTGTGCGCCTAAGCAGGTGCTTTAATCCGCTGAGCTATCTGCCTGGTCCAACGTGTTCTTGTGTAAAAATTGCCTTAGGTGTGGTATCTGAGGTAAAAATACTTTTGTAGTAGAGTTTATTTGTATTTTCTTGGTTATTCACGTAAGAATTTGTTAGTTTTTTTTTTTTTCAAAATAGTAAGTAAACAGTGGATGTAGAAAATGTTGATGTTTATTTTATTTTATTTTATTTTTTTTTATTTTTTTTTTTTTTTTTTTTTTTTTTTTTTTTTTTTTTTTTTTTTTTTTTTTTTTTTGTCTTTTTTTGAGACAGGGTCTCACTATGCAGTTCAGGCTGGCCTTAAGCTCACTCTGTAGCTCAGGCTGGTCTCGAACTCACAACAATCCTCCTGCCTCAGCCTCCCGAGTGCTGGGATTACAGGCATGTGCCACCACGCCCGGCTGATGTTTATTTTAAACACGTATTACATATTTGATGTTACTGATGTTTCATTTTCCTGGTATATATACACATTATATAATAGAAAGCTCCTGACAAAAGAGGAAGATGAGAGAAGTGATAGGTGTGGCCTGCCAAACAGGAAGGGAAATCAGTGTGAGCAATACTTGTGTGTGAAACATGCTGCTGTAATGTGTGAAGACTGCCTTAAGTGTGGTAATTGAATCAAAGATTTTTTTTTTTTTTTTTTTTGTCTTTTTTGAGACAGGGTCTCACTACAGTTCAGGCTGGCCTCAAACTCACTTTGTAGCTCAGGCTGGTCTCGAACTCACAACAATCCTGCCTCAGCCTCCCAAGTGCTTCAAAGATTATTTTTGTTGTAGTTATGTTTGCATTTTTGTTGTATTTCACATAGGAATTCATTTCTGCTATTTTTTAGGTCTTCTAAACAGGTAAAAGAATTAATGTTGAAAATATTGATGTTCTGTATATTCATCACATATTAAAATTGACACATTTAATATACTAAAACCCAAAATTAATAATTCATCAATAAGAATACTCCTAAAAATAAATGTGAGCATTATACACCAGTATAATGTGCCTTTTCTAAAAATTTATGTTTCCCCTACTGAACTAACTTAGTGTCTTTGTTATCCTCCTTGGAGAAACAAGAATACCTTAACTCCCTTCAGAATTCTTCTATATCCATTGTTATGGGTTGTTTTAAAGATACTAATAGAAGCAAAAATACTAATGATAAGGAACTTGTTCAGTGCCAGGACAGAGATAGAGGACTAAAGAGGAAGAGGTTAGAGGCAACTATAGGTATTCTGAGAAATATGAAAAGATGTTTTATTGGCAGCTTTAGGATCAGTAATAAACTGCAGTTTTAGTTAGCTTTTCTCAGGCATCATTCAGCTGCTTTTTGAGGTAGTACAATGTGAAATAGTTTTATTGCTGCTTTACTAGCATTTTCAGGGCTCAGGCTTCTACGATATGTAGATTTATTATTTTCTAGTTTGAAAACTTACAAAAAAGCGTGGGTTCATGACATTCAGGGAAGTCTAGGACTTTATCCAGTATGGGATCTAGTCATTCATTCTAAAATAACAACTATAGTTTTGTATGACTGCTTTTTTGCCAGATCCTATCATAGGTACCTGCATAATGTGATTTATATTTTCTGAGCTCTCACTGTGTCAGTGCTGTTTTTCCTTATTAATTTAATCTCTGCAAGCATGTGAGGAAAATCCTTTGTACATGTGAGACAATCTAGGATACCTTGAAGTTGAATAATTTAAGGTCACAGTTTATAAATCAAATATAATCTGACACCAGAGTTATGCTCTAAACTGCTACCTCAAATGCTGTCTGTCCTGTCTAATTTTCATTGCTGCCTGTGAAATATAGAAGTAAGGAAATAGGCTTAGAAAGATTAACTTGTCATAATCACTTTTTTTTTGTCTCACTCCAAAACTCCTAGTTCTGTTTTACATTCCCTTTGTTCTAACCTAACTCATGATAGAATCACCAAGAACTATACCATAAATGTCTTACATTCATGAAAATGGGGTAAAAGTTCTTTTTTTAAATTTAATTAATTAATTTATTTTTTTGGGTGGAACCTACTTAGGCAGACACAGAGACAACTAAGGCCCTTGCACTCTACTGAGTTGTTTCTCTGGCCCCCACAAAAGTTCTTTCTACAGCTTCATGTTATAATCTTTATTACTGTTTCTTGTTTTCTCCCTCAAGGTCATTTCTGAACAGTAGAGTTTTGAGTACTTCGTTGGACAATCCATTCCAGATCCTGTTATTAGATCCTTTGTTGCTGTTTCTAGTGGTAAGTTTACTTATGGACGTATTCAAACTTAGCTAGATTCTATCTTGAATATCTTTAATAGCAGGAGGAATAAATTCAACTTTTGTGTACATGTACCTGCTTGTTATTTGGTATTTTGCTGCTACTTACTGTACTGAGAAAAATCAGAATATATTTATCTGGCAAGACTTTTGGGACTATTTAGTAAAACAAATAATCTTTATATTAGCTCAGGGTCTACTATTACTTGTTATAATTTTATCCTTAGATTACAGATTTAAGTGCTGACTGGTGAATACAGTTAAATTAGTGTGACTTACAGGTGTAAAATAACTTCAGTGAATCTTGTACCCTGGCTAAATTTTGAATATTTAGAATCTGATTATTTTAATATAATTACTTTCTACTGAGTATCTTTCATAAATCAGTTATGCCTTTTAAATATCTATTAAATTCTTTCAACTCTGTTAGAGAATAGTATTATATTTTACATATATTAGGTCATGTAGTTTGTAATTTGACAGAGCCAGCTTTCAAACTTTGGTGTATCTGTCTAAAACATTATGCTTTTCCATTATATCATCTGATTATTTCTGAGGTTTGATTTTGGCCAACTAGTAAGTCAGATTTTTAAGGTTACTGGAGAGAAAAATTTAAAGGATGTGGTTGTGTCTATTTTTGCATTGTAAAGAATTATAGAAGGTATATATATATTTTTAAAAAGCTGTATTTAAATGTACTGAATTATCCTAATTTTTTGTTTTTTGTTTCCAGGTACAGACAAACATTTTATTTTAAAAGATGAGTGTAACTAGCACTGCATTAAGAGTTGAAACCTGGCTTTCAGCTACGTGGCATGTTAAAGTACCATTAGTGTGGTTGGAAGCATGTATTAACTGGATCCTAGAGGAAAATCATAATGTTAGTTTGAGTCAAGCACAAATGAATAAACAAGTATTTGAGCAGTGGTTACTTACGGATCTGAGAGACTTGGAACATTCTCTTTTACCTGCTGACATTTTAGAAATTCCGAAAGGAGAACTGAATGGATTTTATGCTGTACAGATTAATTCCTTGGTTGATATAAGTCAGCCTGCATATTCTCAGATACAGCAGTTGAGAGGAAAGAATACAACAAATGATCTGGTTACAGCTGAAACACAAGTTAGCCCCAAACCTTGGGAAGCAAAGCCTTCACGAATGTTAATGCTACAGCTAACGGATGGAGTTGTACACATTCAAGGAATGGAATATCAGTCTATTCCAGCTCTTTGTAGTGATCTTCCTCCAGGCACAAAAATTTTGATTTATGGAAACATTTCATTTCGTCTTGGTGTTCTCTTATTGAAGCCAGAAAATGTGAAAGTGTTAGGTGGTGAAGTAGATGCTCTTTTAGAAGAATATGCACAAGAAAAAGTACTGGCGAGACTAATTGGGGCATCTGATCAAATAGTTTCAGTCATACCAAATAATTCTAACCCAAATATCCCGAGAGTTGTAGATGTTATAGATCCTGTATTAGGACCTTCTGATGAAGAACTCTTGGCAAGTTTCGATGAAAATGATGAGCTGGCAGCAAATAATGACACCTTGGATAGATGTGTCAACACAGGTAGTTCCTTGAACACTGTTCCTACAAGACAGTCAAGTTTTGAACCAGCGCTCAATTCTCAAAGACCAAAGGAGAGACCACTAAACCAATTTATGCATTACACCCATGAGGAATTGGGTGACTTTTCATTGGAGGAGGCCTTGCTTTTAGAAGAAACTGTCCAAAAGGAACAGATGAAAACTAAAGAATTGCAGCCATTGACTTCTAACAAAAATACAGATCAAAGTGTGGAGAGATTTGCACATAAGCCTAATACACTGAATGATTTTTCTTTGATTTGCAAATCAGGAAATAATAATTGGAATGAAAAATCTTTACTTGAACAGATGACTCATGAAGACAGGTCTTTTCACAGTTCATCTGCTGCAGACAAAAACAGTGGTGTTTTTTCAGGACCATGTAATGTACCATTAATGCGTAATTTTACAGATAAAGATAATTCAGACTCAGATAATAAAATAAGACAAACTATCAGCAGTTTGGATGGACATTATTTAAATAATAAGATATTAAATAAAGTTAAAAGTTCACAAGTTTCTGATGAACTTGGTCACCACTCACAGGATTGTTCTGTGAGATCAGAGAGTAGCCCTGATCTTTTTGTTGGCACAGATTTATATTCTCCTCCCTTCACCTATCTGTCTGTTTTGATGGCCAGCAAACCAAAGGAAGTTACAACAGTGAAAGTTAAAGCATTTATTGTAACTTTAACTGGAAATCTCTCAAGTTCTGGTGGCATTTGGAGTATAACTGCTAAGATTTCTGATGGCTCTGAATATTTAGATGTAGACTTTGTAGATGAAATACTGACCAGTTTAATAGGATTTTCAGTACTAGAAATGAAACAGTTAAAAAAAGATCCTCCTAAATATAAAAAGTTTCTGGAAGGTTTACAAAAGTGTCAGAGAGATCTAATAGATTTGTGCTGTTTGATGACTATTTCATTTAATCCCTCCTTGTGTAAAGCAGTGGTACTTGCATTGCAAGATGTTAATATGGAACACCTTGAGAACTTAAAGAAGCGGATGAATAAATAATTTATTAAATAGTATTGCAAAACAATTTATATTTTATTTTACTTTTTATGTATTCAATACAGGGTCTACACGGACTCACTGCACACTTTGGACTCATGATCCTTCCTGTTTTTCAGTTCCTCAAGTGCTGGGATTATAGGCACATGCTACCACGCACAGTGTGTCTCAGCATGCCCCAGGGGCGGGGCTGGGCCTGGGGCCAGGTCCCTCATGGCAGGCCTGGAATTGAATCCTCAGCCCCTATGGTCCTATGTTTGCATAAGCAGATGCTTTAACCCGCTGAGCTATCTGGCTGGCCACCTTGAACAATTTAAAACAAGGAAGAATTTAAATTGTTTCACAATTTTTAAAACATGGGGGGGGTCAGATTTCAAAAAATTTGTTCTTTAAGGACTGTGTGACTTAGTTTTTGAAACTATAAGGTAGTATGACTGAGTCCTATTACTGTTTTTGAGTAACCCAAATAATTTTCTACTACAAATTGCATGAACATTATGTATTTTAGAAGTGTTCTGGAATTGAGACATGATTATATACAACCATATGGAAGCATTTTGTTAGAAAATGGAAACAGCAAGAAATGTTAGTTTTAACAGAATTATTGCTAAGAAAAGAATGCAGTTCCCAAATGTCAGTAGGCCTTAAGTCACTGCATTGGTTGTTTTCATGTTCAGATAGTTGAACATGAGTTTAAGCTAGTTTCTTGCTGAAGTTTTATAAAGCAAGTTCTATAGGCTATTTCAGTTTTTTCTTATACCTACCCATTTTCTTGTATTATGGTATTAACATGTTACATTAGTAGGATATGTCTGTTGTTGAAACAATATCTACACTTCATTCAACAAAATCCATCATTTAGATTACTTAGCTTTTTCCTCTTATTCTTTTTCTGTTCCTGGATCCTATCCAGGAAGTGTCACAGCCTGTCATCCTATTGTTTCCAGCCTATTGGTGATGTAGCTTCTCAGTTTTTTTTTTCCTTTTGTGGAACCAGGCATTGAACTTAGGCCCTTGCACTTGCCAGGGAAGCACTTATTCTATTGAATCTCCCTGGCCCCTGCTTCTCATTTTCTTTGCTTTTGACCCTGGTAGGTCACACCCTGTTCCTAGTATCTATCTGCTTAGACTGATGATAAGTAGGCGCCGCTCTGACATTTGCTGCTCCCTCTGCTGCAGCGTAGCATTCTTTTGGCTCTGCAACCTGGGCCCCTGCAGCTATAGTAGTTACAGTGATTCCATCTGGGGCCAACATGTGTATGTGGCCATGCCTATTTCTTATGGCCTGCTATAAGGGGATTTATATCTGCTAGAGAACTATTGGAGTAGAAGTTGGGATACCTCCAGCTTTTGTAGCTCCTCCATTTTTAAGTACATGGCTATATTTTCTGCCATGTGAAGGCTTTCTTGCAGTTCTGAGTTTTGCAGCTTCAAGGTGCTCATTGTTTTTATTCTTGGGCAACTACAGTCTAAGGGTATCAGGTTTTCAGTTGATTCCTTGTGCTTGTCCACCTCCTGCTGCTCCATCTAAGACAAGATACAGTTGACACCAGTGCTGTCCCATGTTGTTGGAAAGGTAATCACATGGATGGCAAGTTTCTCAGACCTTTCTGCTTTTAACAGGCTGCTTGGTGAACAGTCATGGCCATCTGTTGTTCTTCTGAGATATATCTGTTGTCTGAATATGAAATTGCAGCTTTTCCTGTAGAGATACCTTTACTCTTTTGTCAGATTCTTTTGGCATAACTGCCTTTTTCAGCTGTTCAGAGCATTTTGGTTGTGCTGTTTCTTCTATCTTGCTACCAAGTTGTTTGATACACAGCTAGAGTCTGATACGTACTCCTTTGGTTTTGCTATTTCTTCTATCTTGCTCTTGGTACCAGCTCTCGTGGTCCTTCATCTCTGCAGATTATGGGTCCTTCCCTTTTGATAGGATATAGATTCAGACACAAGACTGATGAGAAAGTTGTAGGCTCAGCATCATGGTTCAGAAGTGATGCTAGAGAGCAGTTCCCAGGGAAGGGACACTGCCAAGTAACCCTGTTGAAGGGGGCATGGAGGCAGTAACTTGATCTTTATGTATGTCCTGAGATGAGTGACAGTCACCAGCAGTGGATATCTCGGGTTACTACAGTTTTTAATCTTTCTTCACTCCTACAGGTCCACCAAAACTTTCTTTTTAAATTCTTTAAACTTTTTCTTAGCCACAGTCAATTTTCAGCCTGTTTTGTTTCTGAAAATCAGGCAAGGAGAGAGAAGAGTGGATCACCATAATCCTGTTAACCACTCATTTCACTTCAATTAAAGTTTTTTTCCACAAAATGTTATTTGATTCAGTAGTTTACCTTATTAAAATTAATGCCAATGTTTGAGCTTTAGTTTCTTTTAAATTTTATGCAGCATTTTTTCAGGTTTTTATTACCTTTGCAGTAGATCCTATGTGAGGTATAGGTATATGTATGTAATAAGATGTTTAATCATGTATGTATGGGTTTTGTTTTTAAATGAAGGAGTTTTGATTATTCACTGTTGAGAAGTTTGTCCTCCACATATTACTGCTGAAGTATTGATGTTCCCTGTTGAGTCATACTATTGAAAGTTAACAATTGTAAATAATTTTCTGATATGTTAAAGACCACACAAGCTTTGTTCATATTGTTTAAAAAATTGAAGCTCCAATGGTACAATTGGTTAGTGCGTGGTACTTAATATATTGGTTAAAAAATTAACCAGTTGATAGGATTATCAGGCTTTCAGATGCAGTTGCTTTGCTGGCTTTTATTTTGCAAAAATATGTTGAAGAATAAATGGCACATTGAAAACATTAAGATCACTTGATCCATCTTTAAATGTAACTATCCCTGTTGTGAATTAATTGTACATGAGTTTTTAGAATTATTAGTGCTGATTGCTTTACAGCAAGGCTGTTTCTTCCACTTTGCTCTTACAAAGTTACATTTGAGAAGTGAGGTTTTAATCTTTATTTTGAAATGTTTTAAGTGCCTTGAATTTTAAAACATTAAACAATTGCTCAATATGATAAAGATTATACACTTTTTTCTAGTAAAAATGTAACAAATATTTAGAAGTAAATACATGTATAAAGGTACTTTTTTAAAAAAAGAATGAAATCCCATCTGATCCTATGATTTCCCCCCTGCTAGATATCTTCCCCAGAGAGCTTAAGGTATATTGCAGTGATACATTCATACTGATGTTTACAGTTGCACTACTGGTTAATGGTTGAATCCTGGAAAAAGCCTGTAAGTCGCATCAACAGTTGATTGGAGAAAGAAAATATATATAATTGAATACTACTATGCTACAAAGAGTGACAGTTGTGAGACATTTGTAGGAAATGGATGCACCTGGAAAATACAGTGTTGAGTGAAATAAACCAGACACACAAACTTGAATGTTGTATGGTGTCTCAGTTGAGTGAGGTGAAGTGAAATTAATAAGGATGGGTAGAAGGGGATAAAGGGAGGTATCTCTTGTAATATGCAAGTGGTCCAAGTGGAAAGCACAAGAGGTGAGGGGGAGGGGAAGGGAAGAGAAAGGTATGCCATATGCAGAAACTTAGTAACCTCAATACATACATGATGTCCCATTACATGCTAAGAATAATATCAAGAATGAATAATAGGATAGGGGACTTAGAGGAGGAGAGAAGGTATGAGAAGGAAAAAGAAATGGATTTTAAAAGAAATTCAAATTTTAATCCCCTCCACAGGTGATTGTATACTATATGAACTATAAGCATATTCATACAATAACATTTTAAAAATGGAAAAGCGTTGGGACTATGGCTCTGGGAGAACATTGGTCTAGCATGCATGAGGCCATGGCCTTAATTCCTTGTACCACACACAAATACATGTAGTTCTTAAAACTTACATTATTTCTTGAAGGTTGATAACCAGTGCAAAGCCTAACACTGGCTTTGCTGGGCGTAATGTTGCACACCTGTATTTCCAGCCCTCAGAAGGCTGAGGCAGAAGGATTGTGAAGTTTGAGGCCAGCCTGAACTACATAGTGAGACAGACTTTGCTTTTATATATTCTGATAGTAAGTGTCTATTTACTAGCATATATGTCTTTTACTATAAGATCTAAACAGGAAAGTATCTTTTTTTCCCCCTAAATGTTCTCTTACACTCTTGTCTTTGGTGCTTGACAATTTTTTCCCTTTAGTCACTGAAAAAGGTTCCCACCTGTCTTTCTATATTAATTTTCAGTGCCTTGATTCTGTTTCTAGTCTTATCTGGCCTGTGTTCTAGTGGTTTACTAATTGATCTTTATCTAAAATCAGTTATACTTTATGAAAATCAGTATAAGAACTCGTCTTTATCACTTCCTGAGAAAAGAATTTTCAGAAAATGTAAAATCATGGTTCTTATAGAAAAAATAAAGTTCAAAATTGTTACAGAGCTATGTCAAGCAGTACAGTGGCCAGGCATAATGTACAGTATGATGGTTCAAAAATACATACTGATAAATAATGTTCAAATAAATGCTAGTGGAGACAATACTCAAACAGTGGAGAAGTGCAATCAGCTGAGTGTTAGTACAGGCATACAGATTTATAGACAATTCTTTCATTCTTGTCAGTCACAATTTATAGTTTGCAACTTGTAGAAAAAACACTCGTGTTATGAGAGCAAACTTAAAGCAGTATAGCTGCTATTTTAGTTTTAATTAACTCACATTGTCCCCTCTCCCTTCACATAGTTGTGATGGTTCATATTTCGCATATACCTGAGTATGATAAGGTGATAGCACAGGACTCCGAGACCAACTGATTAGATCACCTGCAGGTCAGTAGAGGGCCCCATCTACTGACCTCCAGGAGGAGAAGAAAGATTGGGTATTAAGCTATAAAAATGGTAACGTTCTGGCAGCAAATGCCTGTAATCCCAGCATTGGGGAGATTGAGGCAGGAGGATCCCTGCAAGATTTTGGTAAGCCTAGGCCATATAGCCAGTTCAAGGCCAGCCTGAAGTGTATAGCAAGAACCTATCTCAAAAATATAAATGAAAATCCAAGTGTGATTCACATAGCTGTAATATCAGTATTGGGGGGTCCAGGGCAGGAGGATGAGTTTGAGATCATCCTGGACTGAAATGAGAGGCCCTATCTCAAAAGTATAAACAAACTTGAATTTGATGAGTGCTACAGTCACATTTCTTCCCTGTTAATGATTAACTTACATTAAGTGTGCTGAGGTGCCTCAAGTATAGATTACTACAACCAACACTACATACGATTTTTGAAAATTTTCATTTTGAGGTTGAACCTAGCCCTCATACATTCTAAACTTGTACTCTATGGAACTATTTTCCCAGCCCTCTAGGAGTTCTTGTATTTTTTTTTTCCTTTTTGTGGCACTGGAGATTAAACCCATGGCCTTCACACTGAACTGCATTCCTTTTTTATTTTGAGATAGGATTTCGATATTTGGCCAGGCAATTAGTTTCAGTTCACTAAGGCTAAGATTGCAGGCATGCATTATTGTGTCTGGATCCTGTCTACATTTTTGCTGTTATTTTTTTTCCTTAAAGCTGTTAAATGTCTGTTTCCTCTAAAAAAGAAACTTTTGCATGTTATATGAATCAGTTCTATAACATTCTTAACTTTTTACTTTAAGGTTTCTGCTTTTTTAGCTTCCACAGTTATATTTATTTCAATTTAGTTCATAACTTAGATTTACTGTTTTCTAACTTTGAATTATATACAAAGGTCATTTAGTTTTTAGGCATTTAAATTTTCTTAAAATTGTATATTTCACTATGGGGATATATTTATGAGGTGTAGTTCTATGTAATTTTCTCATTGTTCATTTCAAAATGATTTTTGAATTTCTCAGAATATATATTTTGGAGGACCACCCAAATATCCCTGTCTTTCCTCCAATAAATACATTCTGCTCATAAATGTGATGTGCATTCACACTTTCTCATCACTGAGCTATAGTACTCAATGCAACCACATTTTGTAGGGGTTGCAGTCCATAATTGGCTGGCTCCAAGGCAGGGCAGCAGGGCAGCAGGGCAGCAGGGCAGCAGGGCAGACAGGTGTGGAGGAGGCTTACACATGGCATGGCAGGCAGGAAGCAGGGAGAGGAAGGGGAGTAGGCCTTGCCAGACCATGTCCCCAGTGACCATCTCCTACCAGGTGGCTTCAGCTCCCAACACATATTGTTATAAACTTGTCAGTGGACCAATCCACTAATGGGTATCACACCTGCATGGTCCAGTACCTCATGAAAGCCCACCTAGGAGAGCAGGAGGCTTTGGGAAACATCTAGATATAAAACACAACTGATACTTTTTTCTTTAATCTTGTTCATTTCCAATTTTATTATATTATAGACAAAGTAAGCTTGGCCTAACAGACATTTTTATAGATCTTTTGCCAGCTATATACAGATACCATATACAGCTGTAGGATTAAGTTTGTATTAAATAAGTTGTCTGTATTTATGCTTTAAAAGTTGTTTTATCTAAGCTAGGTGTGGTGGTGCACACCCGTAATCCCAGCACTTCAGAAATAGGTGAGAGGATTGCCACAAGTTCAAAGCTAGCATGGACTACACAGTGATTTCAGAACCACTTTGAACTGCAAGCAAAACCTTATCTCAGGAAATCTGTTTCGTCTGTTAAAATTCTTTTTCTTTTCTTTTATTATATTTTAGGGAAGGGTCTACAGGGTGTTCAGGGTCTCACTACTAGATCGAACTCATAGTTCAGTCTGCCTGTTTACAGCCTCCCAAGAGCTGGGATTACAGTCATGTGCTGGGATGAAACCCCAGACCCCTGTGCCTGCTTGCAGGTACTTTAATTTGCTGAGCTATTTGACCAGCCCTTAAAAGTATCTTTTTTTTTTTTTTCCTTTTTTACTTTGTGTGTGTGTGTGTGTGTGTGTGTGTGTGTGTGTGTGTGTGTGCGCGGTACTGGGGACTGAACTCAGGAACTTGCACTTGCTAGGCAGGTGTTTCACTGAGCTATCTCCATGGCCCTGTGATGTCTTTAACCCTTTTGGGAAGATACCTAGAAAGGAAATAGCTGATTCAAATGAAATTTCCATTGTTAGTTTTTTGAGGAATCATACTGATTTCCATAGTGGTTGTACCAGTTTACACTACCACAAACAATGAAGAAGGGTTCCTTTTCCCCCGCAGCCTCACCAGCATTTGTTGTTATTTTAGTTTTATACATTTAATTTTTTGTCATTAAATAACTGAACTATTTAGATATGTATAGCAAGTAATCATTTAACATTATTTTACAAGACTATTAAACCTGAAGTAGCTATTGATATGAGACATTATGAGTAGCAAATATGTTGAAGTATTATATAATTATTTTTCATATTTCTATATAGAAAGTCTTTCACCTTATACAAGCATGCTTTCTGAGTTCATATATTTTTCAAAATATTTCACTATCTGTTTTGAATTTTGGTATTGCTTAAATGCAGTTGTATAAATAACATACTTTACTTTCACTGTTGAATTTTCCATACCAAATATATAAAAATAGTCACTATTTTTGCATCCTTGTTGCATTCTTTGAACCAGTTCATTTTTTTCTTTTAACAAAAGCAAATCAGCAGTGAAGTCAACTTTTTTGTACAGCTGACACGCTAAGAGGCCATGTTACTGGGGAAAGGGAAGAAACTGACTGAGAGATAAGTGTCTCAAGAGAACAACCATGGAAACAGACTAGCAAAGAATATTACCTGCTGAAATAACTTTATCTGTAGTACTCACCAAAAATGACAGAAATGCAGGCTAGACCTGGATAGCATCAAACCACAAACCCAGCCTGTGGAGAATGGGATTTAGAATTGTCATTTAAGGGTGCTTTTCCCCACTGAGATGGGGCCTGATAGTGTCCAGGTCTAGTGACAATTCTAGGCAAATTCTTATAATGATTAGAAGGATCACTGTTAAATTATGGTGCAAAGAAACAACTGCTATGACTGGCATCTTCAAACTACTCCCAACATAGTAAAATACTGTTATGACCATAAATACTGCAATTTTAGTGTATAAAGAGATAGAGTCCCTCTGGAAAGGTCCTCTCTGAGAGTTTTTTCATTCTCACTGTTATCTACCCCATGAATAGACTCAAGTATATATAACATCTGGCTTTGAAAGAAATGTCAAAAAATTCTGCCAAACTTCCCATAAAGTGTATCCCTATTCCATTTTTGGAGTACCCAAAGAAATGAATGTAATTATTTAAAGCTGAACCAGCTTGTAATAGCAATGCAGTTGTCAGAACCCTTAAATATGTGCATGGGCCTGCCTTTCTCAATGGCCTGCCACAACAACTGAGCATAAATCCAAGACATCACAAAGGACAGAAGGACCAGGATGAAAATGAACTCATGTGACCAAGATTCTCTGGCACTACAATGGCCAAAAGTATTCATTTTGACATCTGGGCTTTGTAACACCATTTTGTATGGGTATTTTCCATTTGTGAATTCTCCATGTCCTCTCTGAGTGTATACTTCTTTGCATGAAATGTACCACATTTGTGGATACACAATCTGCAATACTGTTCAATCAGGTTCAGTGTGACTGCTAACTCTATATAATTTTTCACTACAACTGTAACCATAATTATTTTCCTGTAGCTTCAGCTACTCCTGGGCTTGGTACAGATAAGGTTTAACCTCTTTTCCAGCAACTACTGTCATTGATTCTGACACACAGAAGAACATAGTCACCATAGAACTTGACATGACCTATGCTCTGGTTCTCAGTATCACTGGCAGAGGTGTGGCTGAAGTTGGCCTATGAGGTCTTACCCTGGCTACCCTGTGGTCACCAGAAGGATGTGAGGGACACTGCCAGCTCCCACTTGCATTTGTGGCCTGAACCCTACCAGCCTGCAACTTTCAACCCCATGTCAACAGCTGGGGGAGGCGTGGGCCAGAGTTCTGATTGATTTGTTCATGACAACCATTCTTTCTGGAGTGAGGTGAAATCTCGGTGTTGTTAACTAGTATTTCTCCAGGGACCAGCAGTGTTGAATGCTTTTTTTTCTTTCAGATATTTCTTGGCTATTTATACTGCTTCACTGAGAAATGTCAATTCATTTCTGTTGCCCACTTTTGAAGGGTCTAAGTTTTTTTTGAGTTCTTTATTCTAGATATTAGTCCTTTGAGGAATAGCTGGCAAAATTTTTTTTTTCCATTCTGTAGGTTGTCTGTACTTTGTTAGTAGATTCTTTTGCTGCGTTGAAGCTTTTTAAGTTGACGTGAATCCATTTATTGATTCTTAGTATTTGTTGTGTATACAGGGTTCTGTTCAGAAAATCTTTGCCTATCCCTATGTCTTCAAGGGCTTTAGCTATTTTTTCTTCCAACAGATTGTTTCTGTTCTAACATATAGATCTTTGGTCCATTTTGCTTTTAATTTTGTGGATGGTGAGAAATACAGGTTAGGTTAAAAAAAAAAAAAAAAAGAAATACAGGTTTAGGTTGAGTCTTTGGCATGTGGATAGCCAATTTTCCCACCACCATTTGTTAAAGAGACTTTCTTCCAGGAAAAGGATTTGGGCCTTTCTGTAAGACAATGTAGCTGGGTGTGCTTGGAGTTATTCCTGTACCCTCTATTCTGTTCCATTAATCCACAGATCCTTTCTGTGGAGGGAGGGTGTCTCAGTTACTCTTCTCTCATTGCTGAGACAAAATACCCGATGCCCAAAATGAAGGAAGGAAAGGTTTATTTAGCTCGCAGTGGAGGTTTCAGTCCATATTCAGCTGGTTTCAAGGCAGAGTAGTACATAGAAGAGGGTAGCAGTTCATGGCAGCAGAAAACAGAAAAGCAAAAAAGAAAAAATGGGCAGGAGCAGTAGCAATGGCCACAGGGAGCAAGTCTGTCTCCCTTAAGTTGCACGCAGGCTGGGTGTAGCACTTACACCCATAATTCTGGCAGCACATACACCCATGGATCATGGGTTAATCACAAACTCTAGAAGTCTTCCCCATGACTTACATAAGGCTTTGGGGGGGGCAACTGGACACAAATCTTAACAGGGTTGTAGGGGCAAAACATCATGCTGTTATTATCATAGTGGTTTTGTAGTATAAGTTGAAGCCCTGGATTGTGTCCAGAATATCTTTTGCTATTAAAGAATGCTATTGGCATTTTGACTGGAATTGCATTAAACCTGCACGGATGATAGCTGCCTATCCAGAATCAGGGACTATCTTTCCATTTTTTTATATCCTCTTTGGTCTTTTTTCAGAGTACTATCATTTTCCTTTTTCTTTCTTGTCTTTTTTTTTTTTTTTGGGGAACCAGGGATTGAACTCAGGCCCTTGTGCTTGCCAGGCAAGTGCTTATTCTACTGAGCTATTTTCCCGGCCCCTCTCTTCTGTCTTTTTCAAATGGGCTTTGCTGTGCAGTTCAGACTGGCCTTGAACTCACTTTACTGTAGCCCAGGCTGACCTTTAAATCACAGAGATCCTCCTGTCTCAGTCACCTGAGTGCTGGGATTGTAGGCTTGTGCCATCACACTCAATTGAGTGCTATAGTTTTCATTGTAGAGGTCTTTCACTTCATTGGCTAGGCACTTCTATTTTTAAAAAATTTTAATTCATTTTAATGAGAAAAAAAGGTGAAATAGCAATGAAAGAGTTTATAAAACAGGTTAGTAAGACAGTCACAATAATTAATACAATGCATATTGTTGTCTTTGTAGTATTCAAAGGACAAGATGTAGACATGAAATCTTGTCTAAACACTATTAGTACAAACTTCTCATTGAACTGAGAGAAAGTAGCTGTATATCTATCCTATTGTGTATATTCATATATATATATATATATATATATATATATTCACTACAAAATAGTCCTTTATTATTTGTTTTTTAATTAATCTTATTGAGAAACATATAACAATGAGAGTTTCAAAAATGATTAATAGGAGTTTCAATAATTAATACATTGCATATTGTTGTCTTCATAGTGGTTATTCATAGTACAAGATGCAGACATGATATCCTGTTAAAACACTATTAATACAAATCTTTCTTCTCATTGAATTAAGAGAAAGTAGCTGTACATCCTAATTTTTTTTTTTTGACAAGCCTTTTAAAAAAAATTTTTTTAGGTGGACTTTTTTTATAATATCTCTGAATTTAGTTGAAGTTATAATGCCACACTTCTGAGAAAAATGAACCTTTTGCACAAGAAATTTGAGTAAAATCATACCCAGATACACAAAAATGAAATTGTCCAAAATTTACTGCAAAGAAAAAAATCATTAAATCATATACACTAAAAAATTAGCTATGGAAGAACAAAATTAAATAGCATCTTATTCCATATTAGAAAGAAAAAAAAAAGACCAAATGTGTAAGAAACTAGACTAATTAAAGGACTGAAAGAAAGGAAAAAAAACAGATCTATCCTCTTTGAATGCTATACTAAAAGTAAAATATTTTTCATTTATACAAATTTGAAATATTCTAATACCTCCAGATATAGCATATAGGATATAACAAAGAGGATAATACAGAAGGCAAGAGAAATTGTATGCTCTTAGATGACGAATAAAGAGCTCTCAAAATGATAGTTATGCAGGACTATGTAAAATATATTAGATGAACCCATTTAAAAGGTCATTGAAGATTGCTATGAAACTATTTAATGTCAGGTTATATATGTATTTTTTTCATACATGTGTGTATGTGTATGCGTGTGTATATAAAAGATGTGGAAGAAGTAGTAGCATAAAGTCAGTGGAAAATGAAAATATACTTTTTAAGGTTTCTAATACTAGGATAAAATATCATACCATGTCTTTTAAATAGACTGTAAGTCAAATATACAGTATGAATCTTAAAAATTAAGATGAAGCAATACTCAGAAAATTGAATATTAATTAAAAAATCAGTGTTTCAAAATAATTGAACCAAGAAAAAGTTTTCATGATAGTAAAGAATTACTAAGAATAAAACATAAGATAAATGCTGGAATGACGAATAAATGACCATCACTTCTGACAGTTTGGGATAGGATATCACACAAAGTTCTAGTGTGTTGTGGACATGGATAATGTCCATAACACTTACTGGTGGCCAGGTGTCACTTTTTTTTTATCAGTGTCTTCTTTAGAAGCACTTAGTACTTCTTTCATTATAGTTATCATTTCTTTTTTTTAGTTCAGAAATTATTTCTGATCTGATTTCCTCTATACCTTTCTGCAGTTGTTTCTTTACTTTAGATGCTATTATTTCAGAGATTTCAGGTATGTGATTTCCATTTTCTCCTGTTAGTGTCTTCTGCATTTGTTCTGGGTAAGCTTGGGGCCTGAGACTGCATTTTGTTCCTTCTCTTTGTCATTTTCTACAGCACTGTCTTCTGACCTCTGGTATAGAGCTTAGATAGAGTTATTACCTTAGCATCAGGTCCAGATTTACCAATGTCAAACTTGTCCAAGTGAGTGTGGCTTGGATCTGGTTGCTGTGCTCCATTTCTTCCTGTTGCAGCCCTTGGAGCTGAACCATCTGTGCCACTCTGGCAAGATGTTCTGTTCCTGATTCAGCCGGGTGGGTCTTGCCTCTAGCCTCTTTGCGGGGCATTCTCCTGCAGGTCTCGTGCTGGGTCTGGCATCTGAGTCAAATGAGGATCTGACGGGATCTGGGTTGTCTCACTCACATACTTGGCCTTAGCTCTGGACCAAATCTATTTTTTTTTTTTTTGAGGAACCAGGGATTGAACTCAGACCTTTGCACTTGCCAGGGAAGCACTTATTTTACTGAGACATCTCCCCAGCTCCCATTATTTTGTAAGTATATGAAATAGTCCTTCATTTGTATCCCCTTTTTTGTTTAGTTTTGTCAGAGATGGGTATTCCTTTGCCATTTAAGTATTGTAGGTGCGTGAATTCAGCAAAATAATCCAATATAGTCCAGTAGTCCGTAATGGTAGTGGGTTATCTGTAGGACTGGCAATTGTCCAAAGTTGTTGACTTGAGCCTTTTACAGCTCAGCATATTAATATAGCTTTACGTTTTATACCTTGTGGTTACATTTTATGCTGGATGGTTAAGAACAAGTTAAAGCAACACTAAGGTCTGGCTAGGTACTTCTTAAGCATTTCACTTTTCATAATGGTATTGTGAGAGGCACTGTTTCCTTAATTTTCCTCTAAGCAAGTTATTGGTGTATGAGAATGCTAATGAGTTTCGAGTGTTGACTTGTTTATTGAATTTGATTTTCATTCTAGGAGTCTTTTGGTTATATTTTTTGAAGTCTTCTATTTAGAGTAGCAAGTTAGCTGCATATGATAATTTAACTTTTTTCCCCTATCTATATCCCCCCCCCTTTTTTTAAACTGTATCTTGCTTAATTGCTGTATCTTTGAACAGAGTGGTGATA
This sequence comes from Ctenomys sociabilis, assembly GCA_004027165.1. NCBI lineage: Eukaryota > Metazoa > Chordata > Mammalia > Rodentia > Ctenomyidae > Ctenomys > Ctenomys sociabilis. The sequence continues at coordinate 18,611 of PVKA01016771.1, read as the reverse complement.
GCAGACATGTTTGTCTTGTTCCTGAGTTAAGAGGGAAAGCTTTCAGCCTCTCTCCATTTAGTATAATGTTGGCCATTGGTTTGTCATAGATAGCTTTTATCAGATTGAGGTAGAGACCTTGTATTCCTATTTAGGTTTTGTTTTTAAATAAGATTAAAAAAAATTACAGGTTTTTTAAAAATCAGGAATGGATATTGGATTTTGTCAAATGCTTTTTCTACATCCATTGAGAGGATCATGTGATTTTTTGTCCTTATTTTTATGTGGTGAATTACATTTGTTGATTTGTATATGTCGAACCATCCTGGTATCCCTTGAATGAATTTTACTTAGAATGTACATATGAATGTGTGTATGTATATGTAGTATTTATGTATATATGTATTTATGTATGTTTGATCTTTTTGATGATTTGCTGCATTCTTTTGTCAGTATCTTATTGAGGACTTTTACATCTATGTTCCTTAAAGAGCTAGCTGTGGTTTTCATTTCTTTGGGTCCTTTTCTGGTTTTTCAATAAGTGCAATGCTTACTTCTGGGAATACATTTAAGAGTGCTGCTTCCCTTTTGATTTTATTACAGAGGTTGAAGACTAATGCTGTTAGATGTTCTCTGAAGTTCTTATAGAACTTACCAGTGAATCCACTAAGACCTAGACTTTTCTTAGTTTTTAGTATTAAAACATTGCCTCTTTAATTTCAAGGACTGATATGAAGTTATTCAGGATTTTAATATCTTAGTTCAGTTTTGATAATCCATGTGTCTAGGAATATATCCATTTCTTTTATACTTTTCATTTTATTAAAGTGCAGCTTCTCAAAGTAACTACTGATAATCTTTTAATTTCAGAAGATTCTACTGTGATTTTAATTTTTCATTTCTTTCTTTTTAATAATTTTTTTTCATTTCTAATTGGCTGGATTTGAGTCTTTTCTTTCCTTATTCTTCCTAAGAGTTTTCCTATTTTAATCTTTCAAAGAATCAATTCTGATTCATTTTTTTGTATTTTTTAGTCTTGATTTCATTATTTTTTTTCTCTGATTTTTTTTTTTTTTTTTGGTGCAACAAGGGATTGAACTCAGGCCCTTGCACTTGCCAGGGAAGCACTTACTCTATTGAGCCATCTCCCTGGCCCTTCTCTGATATTTTCTACTTTTCTTCCTTGTACTAGATTAGCATTTGGATTATTCTTGCTTTTCTAGGACTTTAAGGTATATAAGTAGCTTATTTATTTGGGCTCACTGCTGCTATACATTTCCCTCTTTGGGCTGTTTTTACTGTGTTTCATAGGTTCTGCTATGTCATACTGGCATTTTTATTGGATTGTAGAATCTTTCTAATTTTTTTCCTTAATTTTCTCTCTGACCCATAGATTATTCAAGATAGCATTATTTAATTTATATGTGTTTGCCTAGTTTTTTGTGTTATCTTTTGCCGTTGATTTCTATTTTCATTGCAGTGTGATCCAACAGTATGCATGATATAATTTTGATTCTTTTGCATTTACTTTAGTTTGGTTTTTGGATTAATATGTTGTCTATTTCAGAGAAAGTCCCATGTCTTGCTGAGAAGGATATATATTCTGTTGTTACTAAATGAAACTCTGTATAGATATTTAAGTCCATTTGTTTAAAGGTTTGGTTCAACTCTGGTGGGCTTTTCTGAGTCAAGGTCTTGCCTTGAACTTACTCCATAGTTCAGGTTGGCTTCAAATGAAGGTTATGAGCAGAATAGATTGAGAGAAAGAAAGCTCCTGTCCAAGAGCAGGACAGGAGGGAGGCCCGAGTGGGTAGTTTCTCCTCACGTTGGCTTCAAACTCATGGCAATTCTCTGGCCTCCTGAGTGTTGGGATTAAATAAATGTGTCATAACACTTGGCTTCAATCTGATATTTTTTTATTAATTATATGCCTAATTGATCTCTTCATTTGCGACAGTCTGATTTTTTTTTTTTTTTTTTTTGTCTTTTTTGAGACAGGGTCTCACTATGCAGTTCAGGCTGGCCTTAAGCTCACTTTGTAGCTCAGGCTGGTCTCGAACTCACAACAATCCTCCTGCCCCAGCCTCCCAAGTGCTGGGATTACAGGCCTGCGCCACCACGCCCGGCTAGAACAGTCTGATTTTGAGGTCCCCCATTATAACTTCATTGATGTTTATCTAATTTTTCATATTCATTGGTGTTTATTTTATGAAGTTGGGTACACCAGTATTTAGAGCATATATGTTTATAATTGTGAACTTTCCTGTTGAATTGTTCCCAATATATAGTGAAATTCTTTGTCTCTGATCAGTCTTGGTTTGAAATCCACTTTGTTTGAATTTATGATAGCAACTCTTACTGCTTTCTGGGTTCCTGTTCTTGGAATGTTATTTTCCATTTTTAATTTTTTCTTTGATTGCATGTATGTATGTATATATTTGGTTGTTGCAGGGCCTCACTATGTAGTTCATAGTTGTGGTGATCCTCCTTCTTTTAGCCTCCCCAGCACTGGGATTACAGGCATGCGCCACTATGCCCTAGACTCTGGCTGGCTCAGCCTGCCCTGTGTGTATGGTTTATTTCACTTATGAGTATGGCCTTGAGTTGCATGGATTTCCCTATAAACGTCTCCAGTTTTTCCTTAATGGCTGAGAAGTATCCCTAGTATAAAATTACATCTTTTTTATACATTCCTTTGTTGATGGGCATTTGAGTTGTTTCCAAGATATAGCTTTACAAGTTGTGCTGCTATAAACATGGGTGCACATAAATCAATGTGGTATAATGTTTTTAGTTGGGACCTCTAATCCTAGTTTGTTTTTTAAATTTCTATATTTATTATTATTTTTTTCCTTTTCCTTTTTCTTTTTTTTTTGCAGAACCAAGGATCAAACTCAGACCCTTGCGCTTGCCAGGGAAGCACTTATTCCACGGAGCCATCTCCCCAGCCCTTTAATTTATTTTAAAGAGGATAGAACACAATATATAAAACATCAGATAACCCTAGTTCTTTGAGGAATCTGCCCATTGATTTGCTGTTGCACCAGTCTACACTACTAGCAAAAATGGGGAGCGATTCCCTTTTCCACACAACCCCTCTCACATTTGTTATTTGTTGATTTCTTGATGTTAGCCATTCTTTCTGGGGTGAGACAGCATCTCAGTGCTGTTTTAATTTGCATCTCTCAAGTGACCAAGGATGATGAATATGTTTTCATATATTTATTTGCTATTTGTATTTCTTTACTTAAGACATATGTAGTCATCTCAGATGCCCATTTCTAGATTGGATCTTTAAATTTGGGAAGTCTGATTTTTTGTGTTTTTATACTTTTTTTGTTGTTGTTGGCAGAACTGGTGATTGAACTCAGGCCCTTCGTGCTTACCAGACAAGTGCTTATTCTACTGAGCTATCTTCCCACCCCTCTTTATACATTTTTCAGATAGTAATCTTTTATCTGAGGAACAGCTGGAAAACATTTTTGTCTACATTTTTTTTGTGGGTTTTCTCTTCCTTCTCTTGGTTGTTTCTTTTGCCGTGCAAATATTTTTAATAAAATGAGATCCCAGTTGTAGATTCTTTGTGATAGTTCCTGTGGTCAGGTTTATTATTATTTTTTTCTTTTCATAAAATCTTTGCCCACATTAATGTCTTAAAGAGCTTTATTTATTATATTGTCCAACAGACTTAATCTTTCTGTTTGATTTTAGGCATATGCAGAGCCAGTTTTTCTAGGAACATTTATTTTATTTTGGTCTTTTTGAGACTCCTGTTTTTCGACACCTGTGAGTCCTACGTGGTTTTTCTTTGTATCATCTTGTTGCTGCTGAATCATTACTTCTTGGTTCCTTATTGTTCGTAGCAGATCTTTTCTTTCATGTTCACTAGCTGTGATGCTGTCTTCAAGGTCTGAAAGTCTATCTTCAGCTTTGTTCAAGGTGTTTTGCCAGTTTTCAATGGAATTCCTAATTTTCTGGATGTCTGCTTGAATTTGTTTCATGCATTATAATTTTTTGCTATATTATTCCTTCAATGTTTCTATAATTTTTCTATTCTATTACTTTTTTATTTATGCCTTCTTTAGATGTGCTCAGCAGTTTTTTCGTGATGTCATTTTTTTTTTTGAACTGAGAGATAATTTCTGATTTGATTTCTTCTGTAGCCTGATGGAGTTGTTTCTTTACTTTAGTTGCTGTCATTTCAGAAATTTCAGCTGTATGACTTCCAAGTTGTTCTATGTTCTGGTCTCCTGGACTTGTTTTGGGTGGGCTGGAGGTCTGAGATTGCTTTTGCCCCTTTGTTTTGACTTTGTTTTTTTTTTGGCAGAACTGGGGATTGAATTCAGGCCCTTGTGCATGCCTAGATAGTGCTTATTCTACTGAGCTATCTCCTTGGCTCTGTTTTGGCATTTTTGAGAGTCCAAATATTCAGCTGGACTCAGAAGTGATGGGAGAGGAGTGGGCTTGGCTCAACATGGTTTGCTCAAACAAGGGTGGCGGTGGCAGCAGTGTTGGTGGAAGGTACAACTCACCAAAGCTCCTGCGACTGATGGGTCAGGGTTTGGCCAAAGTTTAGCAAAGCTCCTGTACAAGTGGTGGACATGAGCCCGACTTATCCTTAGTTGTCCACTGTCCCCCTGCATTCTGTGACAGTGGGATGGCCTGCCACAGGTCTACCCAGCTTGTGTGCCAGTGTTGTGAGCAGGCCAGACTCACTAGCACCCTTTTCAATCTTAATTGCATGGATTTGAGTCTTTTGTTTCTTTTTTTTTCCTTAAGTAAGGTTGGATAAAGGATTGTCAATTTTATTTAATCTTTCAAATAAAATCTCTTCATTCTTGTGGGTTTTTAAAAAATGTTTTTTAACTTTTCTAGCCTAAAGCTTCTTTTTAAAATGTTATTATTATTATTGTTGTTATTATTATGTTTTAAATGTATTTAGTCCAGAGTCTACAGGATCTCATTACACAGATTGGACTCAGAGTGATCCTCCTATTTGCAGCCTCCCAAGCGCTGGGATTATAGGGGTACACCACAGCTGAGGTCTCAGTGTGCAGTCTCAATGTGCCTCAGGGGGATCAAATCCCTGGCCCCTGTATCTGCCTAAACAGGTGCTTTAATTCACTGAGATATCTGGTCAGTCCTCTTTGTGTTTTTTTAAAAGTCTCTAACACCTTAATTTTTGTTCTAATCTTTATGATTTTATTTCTCATACAAGTGTTTGACTTATCCTGCTATTGTTTTTCTAGATGTTTGAAGTTTACCATTAAGTTGTTTATTTGTACTTGCTCTGTTTTTCTGACAATGGGTATTTATTGCTGTAAATTTTCCTCATAGGATTGGTTTCATTGTGTCCCATAAATTTCAGTAAGTTGTATTGTCATCATCATTTGATTGTATAAACTGTCTAATTTCTTCTTTAATATCATCTGTGACCCATTGGTTATTTAGGAGGGTGTTAAGTTCCATGTGTTTTCGAAGTTCTTGTAGTTTGTTTTGCTTTGATTTCCAATTTCATTGCAGTATGGCTTGATAATATGCCGTAGTGGAATAATTTTAGTCACTTGCATTTGCATAAGCATGATTTATGAGCTAGTGTGTGGTCTGTTTTGGAAAGCATCCTGTGTGCAGCTGAGAAGGAAGTATATTTTGATGTGGAGTGGAACACTCTGTAGACATCTACTAAATCATATTTACACATTTGGTTCAGTTCTAATATTTCATTTTTGAGTTTTTATCTAGTTAATGTCTTTTTTAAAAAAAATCTTTTATTTATTTGGTAGAGATGCTTTCTACGTAGCTTGGACTAGTAGTGATCCTCCTGTCTCAGCCTCTCCAGTGCTGGGATTATGGCATGCACCACCATACCCAGTTTTGGTGGCCAGCACTGTGCACTTAGGCTTCCAGGGTAGCATGCCATGTAGTATCAGGGACTGAACTCAGGTCCTTGTGCTTGCCAGTCAGGTGCTTAGACTTCTGAGCTATTTCCCTGGCCCAATCTGTCTTTTTTTTTGCTTTTGTTGCCTTTTTGAGACTGGGTCTCACTGTGTAGTTTAGGCTGGCCGAGAGCTCACTTTGTAACCCAGGCTGGTCTCAAACTCACAATGATCTTCCTACCTCAGTCTCTTGAGTACTGGAATTACAGGTGTGAACTACCATGCCCAGCTGATCTGTCCTTTTGTGACAATGGTATTGAGATCTTCTAATACAACTGTATTAGTGCTTATTTGATTATTACTTTTTTTATTTCTGGGACATCTGTTTTATATAGTTGTGTGCACTAGGATTTGTTGCACACATATTTATGATTGTTACCTCTTCCTCCTGGATTGCTTCCTTCAAAAGGTTGTGGTGACCTCCTTTATCTCTCTTAATCCATTTTGGCTTGAATTTTATTTTACCTACAAATAGAATAGCTACAACTGCTTTTTTCTGGATTGCTGTGTCATGAAGTATTGTTTTCTATCATTTAGTTTTCAATCTGTGAATTTCTTTTCAAATTAAATGTTTCTTGCATGCAGCATATTGTTGGATTTTGCTTCTTGATGCAGTTCATCAGTCTGTATCTTTGATTGATGCTTTGCAACCATTAACATTGATGGTTGTAACTCATATGCATTCATCTGTAATGTTATGTTCCTGTTGTTGCCTGCCTTCTGTTCTTCTCACCCTCTGTTTAATTGTTTATCTTGCCTGGTACTTTTCTTCCACTGGGGCTCATGGAATTGTTGTCTTTATTATCTCTTTCTAGAGTGTCTTTTGAAACATTTTGGAGCACTGGTTTTGTGGTCCTAGATTTCCTCAGATGCTTTTTGTGATTCAAGTATCTTATTTCTCCATCCATTTTGAAAGATAGTTTTGTAGCATACGTCATCTTGGGTTGAAGCATGTTTTCCTTTAGAAGTTGAAATACTGCACTCCAAGCTCTCCTGGACTTGAATGTTTGTACTGAGAAGTCAACTGTGATTGTGATAGGCTTTCCTTTATAAGTGATTTGTTTCTTTTCCCTAGAAGCTTTTAAGATTCTATTCTTGTGTTCAGTTTCTGGAATCTTGACTATGATATATTTGGCTATAAATTTGTTTTGGGGGGTTAGTGACATGGCTCAGTGGAATAAGTGCTTCCCTGGCAAGCACAAGGGTCTGAGTTCAATCCCCAGTTCCTCAAAAACAAAGAAAGAAACAAGAAAATTATAGATTTTGCCAGGCGTGGTGGCGCATGCTTGTAATCCCAGCACTCGGGAGGCTGAGGCAGGAGGATTGTTGTGAGTTCGAGACCAGCCTGAGCTACAAAGTGAGCTTAAAGCCAGCCTGAACTGCATAGCGAGACCCTGTCTCAAAAAGACAAAAAAAAAAAAAAAAAAAAAAAAAAAAAATTTGTTTTGGTCATGGCTAATTTGAGTTTTATATGGCTCACTTTTCTGTATGGGAAATTGTTTTTCAAAATATATCTTTGTGTTGCCTCCTGCTTTTTCGTTGACTCCAATCAATCTTATGTTATTCATTTTGCCTCATCTAGCAGTTGCTGGATTGATTTCTTATAGTCCCTTGCTATTTTTAAGAAATCTTGTAATGATTGTGAACTGCAAGCCTATTTTCTATATCTGAGATCTTGAGTTTACATTGGCTTAATGTACTGCAGATTTTTTCAATGGAATTTTTATTCCCCAGATATCTGCTTGAATCTGTCTTATGGATTCCATTTCTTTCCTACACTGAACATTCATGGCTTCCATAATTACTTAAGCTTCTCTTTTTTTTGTCTGTATTTGCTCTAGAGTCATTAAACATGGTTTTCATTGAAGGCATCATCTCTGTAGTTGTCTGAAAAATAATTCTGATTTGATTTTTTCTAGAGCCTCATTCAATTACTTTGTTGTTGTCACTTCAGAGAGGCCCAGTGGGTGCCTTTTGGATTGTTCTCTAGTAGGTTTATCTTTGATTAACTGGATGTCTGGGGTTGCATCTTCTTTAGGTGTCTTCTCATTTTCTTTTCTTTTTTTATAGTGTAATACAATTTATTTCAGAACAGATGAGAAGGGAATAAAAGAGAAAAAGGGGCAGGAGAGAAGAGCAGGAGGGCAAGGAAGCATGCTGTCTTTGTGAAATTTCACAGAATCAAAAAGCAGACAATTCTGCATTTGAGCAATCCTGACCAGCAAGAGTTCCTTAGCCTTATATGAAACCTTTCCCATAACTTTGTTTTCAGAGGTCATAATTGTCCCACCTTGACAAATCTCCTGGAGCTACCCCACCCAGGGGTTGCAAATACAAATGCCAACAGAACCAGAGAAGACAATAAAGGTGTGAGGGCAGGGGGGTGCTGAGAGCAGCATCTGGTGTGAACTCAAGGTGAGCTAGAAAAGAGAGCTTCCTGTAAGGAGACAGCATAACCATCTCCAGACAGCTGTTTCCATGAAGTTTGAAATCGTAAATTGCCAGCTCCTCTCATCCAACAAGAGCTGTGATACCTCACAATTTTAAAGCATTGTATATTAATTTAAAACAAAAAAAAATCCTTTAAACAGTGGTTAGCCTTAGCTTGCACAGGGTAAATATCCCCAGTTCTTCAAAAACTCTTTTCTAATAGCTTCAGATCTCTCTGTAACAAAAAAATCATCCCTGGTGATAAGAAGAGAAAGGTGTGTTAGCAGCTACCCCACTTCGTCTAAGTGCTGCCCTCTGATAATGAATCTAAGACTTCTAACAGATCTCATAGTAGCTAAGGCACATTATGAACATTAGGTATACCTTTTTAGGGAAAGGTATTGATGATTGAACTTGGAGCTTTGAGCACAGTAGGCACATAGTACTAATACAGTATTAGAAATAGGGAAGTGGATGGAGATACTCCCTTCCTTCAACTAGAAACATAAACCCTAATGATTCTCTATATTTGTATTTTAGGGAAGGGTCTACAGGGTGTTCAGGGTCTCACTACTAGATCGGATTTGTAGTGATCTGCCAGTTTACAGCTTTCCACTAGCTGGGATTACAGGCATGTGCCACCATGCCCAGTCTCAGTTTTTGTCTCAGGGCGCCCCAGGGGCAGGCCCACACAGCAGGTCCAGAGATCCAACCCCAGCCCCTGAGCCTTTTAGGCGCTTTTGTCCGCTGGACTATTTGGCTGGCCCTGATTCTCTATATTTAGGTTGGGAAGTTTTGATGTGGAAGGTGGCAGATCACCTTCTCCTGTGACAGATGGAATGGGTGGCACCTGGAGTTAGAGGCAGCTGACCCTTTAAATAGGGGAAGCCTGAGTTATGGAGGGTTATCCCCCCCTGTCCCTTTTTTCCCCTTTGCCCTTCTGCTGGTTTTTGCAGCTACCATCACATGATCCTCAGTAACCATAACTACTTGCTATCCACTGTGCGGTGTGTGCTTGGTAACTCTTCTCTTGTGCACAAGAACCCAGACTACCTTTGGCCCATTCAGCTAAATAGTCTTAACACATCCTGTTGCTAAGCTCCATTTCTTCCACTGTAAAATTCTGGCATTTTATATTTTTGGACCTAAGTATAAGGCTTTTAAGTTATTACTATGAATTATCTTACTGGTTTCTGTCATTTTAGTATGTCAAAATCCTTTTGAATTCTTCCTCTGTCATTTAGTGCATTTACTATCTCTTTCATATTTAAAAAATATATTCTCTATTCATTCAAGTCATTAACAAGAAACAGTGTGGAACAAGAGTAAGTCATGGGAGATCCCTGAGACACACTACTAAAAAACCACAATCTCCTTAGCCCATTAGATAAATGAGCAACAAATGAATCCCACCTAATAGTTTTTAATTCTAGCCTATATTAACTAACAAAAATTATATGGGACATCATAACAAATGCCTTTGTGAACTCTAATCTCATCAGATACAGTCATGGTTTTTTCTCATTTTTTTTAGTAAGGGTCTACAGGGTCTCGGGGTCTCACTATGTAGATCATCAGACTGGTAGTGATCCGCCCGTGTTCAGCCTTCCAGAGAGCTGGGAGTAGAGGCACGCACTCCACGCCCAGTCTCAACTGCCTTCTCAGTGTACCCTGGAGGAGGGGCTGCCTCAGCACCCTGGGGATCAAACTTCCGGCCCCTGCGACTGCCTAAGCAGGCGCTTTAATCCACATTCATTTGTTTTTTGTTTTTTGTTTTTTTGGGTCATACCTCATTCACTGGTTTTTTTTCTTTACTGAAGTACCCTGGGAAGCAGCAATGAACAAGATGCTCAAATCCCAAACCCATGGGATTACAACACTGTGCACTGCAACAATGAACAGAGCCATTAAACAATAGAGTGCACAATTAGTTGTTAAATCATTATCATGATAATAAAATATTAGTGATTTAATTATAGAATTCTAGGACTTCTTTCAAAATAATCAGTATATGGTATATTTTCAAATAAAAGTGACTTTAGTATTTTTTAAACGGCATGATAGATATGCAAGGAGTTATTATACTACTCTCCCTGTTTATTAACTTGGAAGTTTTCATTATGAGCCAGGCATGGAGTTGGAGGAAGATGGCAGAATGTTAAGCAGCAGAGAAACAGCCTGTCTGACAGCTGACATCCAAGCACACCTGTAATCTCAGCACTCAGGAGGCTGAGGCAGGAGGCTCATCATGAGTTTGAGGTCAGTCTGGACTACAGAGTCCAGAGTGACCCTGAACTACAAACTAAGGCTCTGTCTCAAAAAGCAGAAAAAAGTTTTCATTACAATTATAATAAGTATCTAGGCATGGTGGCACATGATGAGGCAGGAGGCTTAGCATGAGTTTAAGGCTAGCCTGGGCTACATAGTGAGTTCAAGATCAGTTTGGGCTACATAGCAAGACCCTGTCATAATATAAAGTAAGATAATATAATATAATGTAATATAGTTAATATAATATATACATAACATTAACAGAACACAACAGAAAGAATCAAACTTAATCTGATGAGGGACATTTCTCTGAGGAAGTAACTCTCAAGTTTAACTTTTTTTTTGGCAGAACTAAGGATTGAACTCAGGCCCTTGCGCTTGCCAGGGAAGTGCTTATTCCACTGAGCCATCTCCCTGGCCTCTCAAGTTTAATTTTGAAGAACAGTAGAAATTACCTGAACAGAAAAGGAAATCAGGAGAAGAATATTTTCCAGACAGAAAAAACATTTGAAAAGTTTCAATTATTTTCTTAGATTTTTTTTTTTTTTTTTTTTTGGTAGAACCGGGGATTGAACTCAGGCCCTTGCGCTTGCCAGGGAAGCGCTTATTCCACTGAGCCATCTCCCTGGCCCCAAGATTTTTGTTTTTAATCATAAAAAGTCACTGAACAATTTTAGGACCGTGATTGGATTGGCACTTATAGAACATCTTTGTATATGAATATATGCTACTGTTTATCCAGTAGATCCACCTAGAAATCATTTATATATACATATACCTACAGAGAGCCAGTCATGATTGTGTACACCTGTAGTCCCAACACTTCGGAAGCTGAGGCAGTAGGACTGCAATGAATTAGAGGCCAACCTAGGACATATAAGCAAGTTCAAGGCCATCTCAACTACATAGTGAGATCCTGTCTCAAAAAAAAAAAGGAAGATAAAGAAACTATGTTTTTTTTTTTTTTTAATTCCTTTATTTATTACAGTGTCTCGCTACACATCACGGATTCTTTTTTCGCGGGGGTGGGGGGTGAGCTCAGCCGGCCCTGCGGGGAGGGGCTGGCATGGCATGTGGTGCTGGGGCTCGAACCGCGGTCCCTGAGAGGCACTCTAGACCGTTGAGGTATCTTGCCAGCCCGAAACTATGCTTTTAAAATACATTCTGTTTTATTAGTTTGAAGTTAGAAATGTATACATACATTTCTTAATTGTAAAATAAAATTTAATTAAAAAATCAATTTCTAAATATTGAAATCAAATCTTTATCTGTGTATTGAGTATATGGCACAATCACACACAATTGGAGATGGTAGGTGCAGGGACCGAATCCAGGGGCCTTCACTTTAAAATACATCCCTAGCCCCTCCGCAAAATGGGTGTGGTGCTAGACACCTGTAATCCCAGCATTTGGATTACAGGATCTCCCTGAAGAGAACAGTCAAACACCACTGAGGGAGGGGTCAGTAGGACCTGAGATTTGGAGTGTCTGCAAATTGGCTTCATTTCAGGGCTGAAAGAGTTATAATCCCACAGTCACTAGGTGAGGGACAGCCACAGTTGACAGCTCTGGTGCGGAAGCTACGGTCAGGCTGGTAAAACCAAAGGGGTTTAAATCAAAGGACTCAGCCCCCATCCCCATGGCCAGAGGTTAAACAGCCTCAGTCCCTCTGGATTTGAAAGTCAAAATATTGACAGCCTGGTCCTAATCCTACTACCTGCTGGTAACTACCTCAACATGGATTTGTGATTTGACTGCCTTCTTGGTCTACCAGTGTGAACAGGGACATATCTTGAATTGGACGATGTCGCAAAATTGCAGATCCTGAAAGCAAACTGTGTATTCAAGATGACAGAAAAATTTCTTTTTGGTTTTGGTTTTTGTGAGTGAGTGCATTGTTTTTGGTTTTTAGTTTTTAGGTGTTTTTTTTTTTTTTTTTTTATGGTGTCTTGTTTTTTCTCTTTCCTTCCTAGAGTGTGGCAAATTGACCTTTGTCCTTCTACTTTGCTTCTTAGCTTTTTCTTTTTTCATTTCTGCCTTTTAATTTTGCTCTTGTCAGTTTTTTCTCTCTTATTTTTACTTTCTATTTTTGGTCACTTTTCCTTTTATCTTCTAATTCTTGAAAGTTTTTTGTCCTTCTTTACCTAACTCTACAAATATCTTTGTACTCACCAATGGGATCTTTGCATCATGTTTCTCTCCTCATTATACAGAGTTTAAAATTCCAAACTTTTCTTCTGCATTCCCCCATGCCCAAACCCTATATCTTTTATAGTATAACCAAAATGCTTTGTTAATCTTTTGATAATTAATTCTTTAAAAATACTGTTGAATTATTTTCTAATATTAGTGGAGATATAGGTGTCACATTTAGTATGCATAAGCGTAAGTCAAAACTTGTCTTCTTGTTCTTTTTCTTAAAGAGGGAAAATTTATTTTGGCTCACAGTTTGCATAAGTTTCAGTCCATAGTGGCTGGCTCCAAGACAGGGTGGCATGGCAGAGGAGCAGGGCAGAGCAGGAGATAAGCAGCAGCAGCAGCAGCAGCAGTAGCAGTAAGTGACAATAGCAGATTTTTCTGATCCATTGTATTTTCCGTAAGGGCAGACAGCACTCACATCTAGAACTATGCCAAACTAATCAGTGGACAAATTTAGTAATTGTACGCCCTCAATTTCAGCATCACACACTCTAGATCCAGTCCTCTCTAGCCCACCCATGAGCTCATGAGGCTTTTCAGGGACATCTAGACACAAGCTGTAACAGCAAGTAGTAGAAAAGCCTTCAATTATACATTTAGTGAAACCCGATAGAACTAGGGAAAGAATCCACAATTATGGCAAGTTTCCAATACTCCTTTCTGAATGACTATCGGGATAAACAGACAGAAAATCAGGAAAGATATGGAAGAGTTAGGCAGTAGCAGTAAGTGACAATAGCAACCAACTTGGCTTCGTTGACATTTGTAGAACCTTCCACCCAATAACTGTAGTATTCACATTCATTTCAGAAGCACATGAACATTTACCAGGACAGATTATACTCTAGTCCACAGAATCAGTGTTAATAAACTTAAAATTATTTGACTTATACAAAGCATTTTCTCTGATCACAATGGCATTAAATTATAAATAAAACATATCCAGAAAATTGTTCAATAATTTCAATAATTATTTAATAATTGTCTTTACCAAGAATCATGGTCAAGGAAGAATCAATAGAGGAATTAGAAAATAGTGTGTGATGAAGGAAAATGGAAACACAGCATATCAAAATAGGTGGGACATAGCTAAAGCAATATCTGGAGGGACATTTGTTCTACCAAATGTTTGTATTAAAAAGAAGAGACTTCCATCAGTGATCTGATTCCAAGTTACAAAACTACAAACTTAAAAAGTAAAAGCAGAATAATAATAAATAATAAACAAAAAAATCACTGAATTAAAAAACAGAAAAAGTGAATAAATCTAGAAAGAAAAGCTAGCACTGAAATTTGAAACTTATGAAGCATGATAATCTTCTTGCCAGGGAAGACACAAAACATCAATTTTACAAGTGAGAAGGGTAGATTTTCATAGACAGGGCAAGAAAAATAAAGGTATGTGGTTAACAGAGTCACAGCAATAAACTATAAACAACTTTGATATTTTTCACACTCAAAGACGACTACTGAAGGAATATTATCAAAAGTAGATGCTGAGTTAGGGAACTCTGGCTGTGATCATTGGAAGGGTGCTGAGCCTGGGCTGGAGAGAGAAACAAGGCATGTTTATCTCCAAGAAGGTCTGCCATTCGAGAAAACGCTAAAAATTAATACTGGTCCACAAAAGAAGGGTGGAGAAGTTGGTGGAAGAAAAGTTTCTCCCGACTTTGTAAGGGGAGGCCCTGAGGGGCTGTCCTCCTGCTGTGTCCTGCCCAGGGCTGTTGTTCCCTTGCATACTCCAGCAAAAGGCTCTCCCAATACTTGTCTTAATGTTTACACCATAGTTGTGGATTTCTTCTCTAGGATTAAGAGTGGTACATAATTGGTTCTTATGAGTATGTTAATATCTAATTTGTTTTGAACAATACTACTGTAGATGATTTGCTTGATACTAACAGGTCACATAAATTTTGATATTTCTCTTTAAGCCACCAGACTTTCTTCATGACATCAGCAATATTAGAGAACATGCCCAAAGACTTGATTGATACCAGGGTAACTACACTCTCACTCCTCTCCCAAATTAAACAAGGTTTTTGGGTCTTAGGGTTGTGGCAAAGAATGACAATTAACCATACCCAATATGAGAAGCCTTGTTTTCTGTGTGGTTCAACTACTTCCCTTTGGTATTATGCAAATTTACATTCTATTAAATGGTCATTTATTAAACATTAAAAAAATCATTCCCAAATTACACCACGTTTGCATCTACAAAGATCTCTACACTAGCAACAGAGTTTTTAGACTATAAAAATCACAAACCTCAGAGTAAAACCAAATAAATGAAGACATCAAAGATATACAATGAGAAGGCAACAAAATGACCTCTTAAAGTGCCAGTGTCCCCAAAGTCCATTTAGGGACACCATGGATAGAACAGCATTAGACAGTGGTGGCAAACCTATGGCACGTGTGCCACAACAGACATAAATAGCTCTCTGTTGACACATGAGTCGAGTCACGACAGTAGTACAGCACTAGATAGCAGCTGTTTGTTCTTAACTAAAACCTTAGTCTTCAGATTTAAATGCAGTATTGGAAAATTGTAATAAACAGGTGGGTTTTGTGTTATAGTTTGGGCACTTGGTCTTTAAAAGCTTTGTTGAGCTGGGCGTGGTGGCATATGCCTGTAATCCCAGCACAGGGGAGGCTGAGGTAGGAGGATTGTTGTGAGTTCGAGGCCAGCCTGAGCTACAAAGTGAACTTAAAGCCAGCCTGAATTGCACAGTGAGACCCTGTCTCAAAAAGACAAAAAATAAATAAATAAATTAATTAATTAATTAATAAAATAAAAGCTTTGTCATTAGTGGCATAAGACATGTACCTGAGTTAGTCAAAAGGCTCACAGAGGAAGTTCGAAAATAGTTCAAAGAGATATTCAGTGGGATTAGAGTAGATATAACTAAATACATAACAGAAGCGATAGCCAAAAAGATGTGGGAGCTTTTAGAAAGCATAATAAAAAAACTAGGTAAGTTAAAATTATACAAAATGTGAATGATTACCAATGAATTAGAGTCTATGAAAATGTTTCAATCAGAAATCCAGGAGATTAAAAATCATATTCAGTGTATGGGCAGCAGAACTGACCACTGTGAACACAGAATTTCAAAAATAGAAAATGGTGATTCCTGCTGGGCATGGTGGTGCATGCCTGTAATCCCAGCACTCGGGAAGCTGAGGCAGGAGGATTGTTGCAAGTTCAAGACCAGCCTGAGCTACAAAGTGAGCTTAAGGCCAGCCTGAAATGCATAGTGAGACCCTGTCTCAAAAAGACAAAAAAAAAAAAAAAAAAAAGAAAATGATGATGTCTCTGAAGACCAACTATTCCAAGACACCTTGGAAACAAGGAACCACACACAAAAAACGGATCCAAAACCTGCTACACAATGGAAAGGAGACTAATCTATGAATAACTGGAACAGGTGCAAAATCAGGAGATAGCACAAATTACATAAAGATCCAGTTGGCAGAAATAATAGCAGAAAAGTTCCCAAATGTAGGGAAAGAAACAAACATAAAATTAAGTGAGGCATTTAGAACCCTGGATAGCCATGAACAAAAGAGCACCTCTCTCTGGCATACTGCACTCAGAGTACTGAAAGCCCATTACAGGGAGAAAATCATAAAAGCTGTTAGAGAAAGGTGATGAATCCGACATAAAGGTGAATACATAAGAACTATAGCAGTTTTCTCTATATAAACCTTAAAGGTCAGAAGGACTTGCAGTGAAGTGTTTCAAGCCCTAAAAGATGACTTCCAAACCCAGTTTATATGTCCTATAAAACTTTCCTTGAAATTTGATGGGAAAATAAGGTTTTTCCATTACAAGGAGCACCTGAAGAAATGCATGACCACTGGATTGTGTTACAAAAAATTCTCAAGGACATATTAGAGAGAGACAATGAAACAAACGAGGCCAATAAATAAAAATCATAAAGCAAAAAAGGGCTGAGGATTCGGCTCAATAGTAGAGGCCCTGGGTTCAATTTTCATGCGGGAAAAACAGGCTCACAATGATGGGGTCCTAATTCAGTAGAACTGGTGTCTTTCTAAGAAGAGTAAGAAATTACTTCTGCCATTCTTACTGTTGATGGGTAAGAAAAGCAGCTGTCTTCAAACCAGGAAGACAGCCCTCAGCAGGAGCTGGCCACCTCAGTGCCTTGATCCTGGATGTGTAGCTATCAAGTTTGTAAGAAAATAATTTCTGGTGTTTAAGACTTCAGTAATAGCTTTTTAAGGGCCAGCCACATAGTTCAGTGGATTAAAGTGCTTGCAAGCTGGCGCAGGGGCCGTGGGTTCTATCCCCGGGCCTGCTGTGCCAGCCCTGCCCCTAGGGCATGCTGAGAGGGCAATTGAGCCTGGGTGTGGTGGCATGTGCCTGTAATCCCAGCACTTGGGAGGCTATAAACCTTAGGTGGATCTCTAAGAGTCCCATCTAGTAGTGAAACTCTGAACACCCTATAGACCCTTCAATTAAAAAAAAAAAAATGGTATTTTGCTATAGAAGCATACACAGACTGATCCATTTCTCTTCCTGTTGACATTCCCTTTCCTTTTTCTTCCTTCTAGTTTTCCTTTCCTTCTTTGTGTCCTTTCTTCCTTCAAAGCAATCATGCTCATAGGAAATAGATATTTTTATTGTCTCATATAATTTTAGAATGTTGGCTCGCTTTATATGTGTGTTTTTACCAGCATCATATTGGTCCTGAACTGGAAAAAGCATAAAATTCTTATCCGAGGCTGCATTTAAAAATCAACTATAAAAATATATAGTTGCTCAATTCTACCATTTTCATACAGGGAAATTCTAGTTCAGTATATTGAAACTTGGAACCTGAAGATTTAACAAGACTTAAAAGAAATTTGGCATCTTTTCATAACCACGGCCACAGGAGTAATATTTAGGTCTGCAGTGTAACCAAATTGCTGCTTTCTTCATTTAGTCTGCAGTCCCTGGGTGGGTCTATATGCAGAACCCAAAGAAAGCAAAACAAAATGCCATGAAGGAAAACACTTTTGCTTCTTGTGGAAAGTATAATGATATAACAATTAGAAGGAAGGAATGCTCTCGGCAAGTGAGAGCCAACTATCGGGGTAGGTTCAGGATGATTTCTGAGGGGGAACATTTCCAAATGATTGGAAGAAGTATTTGGGTGAATAGAGGAGAGAAGAGAATGTTTGCAGTGGGGGAATAACATAAGAAAAGCATAGATAACAAAAAAGTACTAGTTTTCTCATCCATAGTTTAAAAACTGGAACACTAAAAAAGAAAATAACAACACCACCAACAAAAAACAAACTAGAACACTCCTTATATTCTATTTTTTAATATCAGAAAAACATTTACAGTATCATGACTTTTTTGTCTCTATTTTAAAATCACCTAGAATGTTCCTTCCCAATTCTGTTCCCTCTTTTCTTTCAGACAGAGCCTGTATTCTGAATTTTATGTTTTTCTTAGTGACAGGTCTCACTATGTAGCCCAAGCTAGTTTCTCCCTGTTTCAACCTCCCAAGTATTGATAGCACAGGTGCATGACATCATGTCTAGGTGAATTTTATATTTAATATTTCTTTGATTTCCTTTAAAAATTTGCCAGTCTTTGTGGATTCTAAGGTAATATATTGCTTAATGTTGCATGTTTTTGAATTTTATCTAAATGGAAAAATATAATAAGCATAAATTTCTTGCTTCTTCTCCTCAACATTTTATTCCTGAGATTCATCTATCTATCTATCTATCTATCTATCTATCTATCTATCTATCTATCTATCTATCTATCTATCTATC